>BLSH010363724.1:0-14647 GCA_018402905.1 Glandirana rugosa | reverse complement strand
AAATTCCCCCAACAATCTGATCGTAGAGCACGATCGTAGCGATCGTTGTTCTATGCAGAGCTTGATCTGCAACTCAAAGCAGCGGTATGTGAAATCTCTAATTTCTGCTATCTGTCCTCAGAGCAACAGCACAGACAGCAGTAGTAAAGTAATCTATCTCAGGATGCAGGATCAGGTCTTAAAATGGCTAAAATCTGTCCCTCACGCCGTCAGCTACCTTTCCCTATACTAACCCAAGGAGCATGTGACTGCAGCACTGTGACTCCAGCTTATAAAGAGGCTGGGTCACATGATGCACCGGCCAATCACAGCCATGCCATTAGTAGGCATGGCTGTGATGGCTTCTAAGGGCAAACCAGTGAAACGCTTGTTGATTGGCTGCCCTGCAGCTTCTCAACACGTGGAGTAAAATAGCAGAACCCCGGACCGAACCCGAACGATTTTTGAAATGTCCGGGTCCGGGTCCGTGCCACGGACACCCTAAAGTTCGGTACGGACCCGAACGTTACAGTCCGGGTTCGCTCAACACTACTTCTGACCATTCTGGATCTGTTTACATACTCCTTTTATTAATCCTTCAGGAAGAGTAGCTGGTCTACATCTCCCTCCGGATTTTGCCCTCTCCCCTCCCTCCTCCTCCTGTTCTTTCTCTTCTCCCTGATATGATCTTTTCTATTCTCTCCTGTCTTCTCTTTCCCATATTTTTTTAACAACGCTTTATAAACTCCCCCCTATATCTGCTCTCTCTATTTTTTCCCATAGTACGTATCTCCTCCCCCCCTTTTCTTTATTTTGGATATTCTTCACCAGATTCTGACTTCCATAGTTTAACTGATAGCTCAAAGAAACAACAAGGGTTATAGACTACCTTTCTCCCAATCCTTACCCAGGAGATACGACTACATAGTGGAGGTTACAGACAGAACAAACCACTGACATCCAAAATGCAGTCTCAAAGCTCGATCCATACTCCTTTCTAGCTGAAAATAACCTCAATTAACACTAAAGCTTTAAACATCCCTGAAAAACGCTCTCATCTACTAAGAGAATGCCACAAGCTAAGAGTGAATATTATATTTATTCAAGAAACTCACTTTCTTGAAGGGAGAATTCCTAAGCTCTCAGATAATAGATTTACAAATGTGTACCATGCTGCCAACAACGACTCTAATACAAAAGGAGTCTCAATTCTCATTTCTAAACATACACACTTCAAACTTGTAGACTCCCTGAGTGACCATTCAGGGAGATATATCTTCCTAAAGGGCATATTAAATGAGCGCCCCATCACACTCGCCAACATCTATGCACCAAATACTAAACAAGTCACATTTTTCTGACAAATTACAGACCTCTTGACTTCCTTCACATCAGGAATCCTCATACTTGGGGGTGACTTCAATGTTCCACTCAACCCCATTCTTGACACATCTACCGGCACCTCAGCCATACCATATAGAGCACTGCGTCCAATTAAATTTCAATTACAGGGCCTCATGCTGCACGATGCTTGGAGAACACTGAATCCACAAGAAAAAGATTACACATACTTTTCCCTTCTCAAAAATATACGAGAATTGACTACCTCTTCATCTCTCAAACACTTACCCCTCATACGTAAAGCAAAACGTGGAGACTCAACTCCGCTTTACTAAACGACCCAATAGAAATAAGCAATATTTCCACATGCCTCCAAAATTATTTCTCACTCAATGACACTCCTGATACATCTGAACTTATTGTATGGGAAGTGCATAAATGCATTGTCAGGGGGGAGTTCTTGAAAATCGGCGCTAGATTTAAAAAGAACCATCAGGCAAAAATATCCTCATTCTTATCCCAAATTAGCTCTCTAGAACTAGCTCATAAAAGAAATCTGGCTCCCGCTACATACCAAGAACTTACAACAACTAGACAGCTCCTCCTTGAGGAACTAAATTTGAAAACGAAAAGGCAGTATATCCTGAGGCATAGAATTTACTATGAACAGGGCAATAAGAGTGGAAGACTCCTTGCTAAGGCAGTTCAAAGTAAAATGTCCACAGACACGATACATCAGATAAGAGACAAACAAGGATTACTTCACTCTTCCAATGAGAAGATAGCCCACCAATTTGAAGAATACTATCGCTCACTCTATAATATCCCTTCCAAATCAAAGTACTCTCTAAACTCAGATCGTAGGAACAAAGCCATCCAAGATTTTCTTTCAGAATATGGATTTATCTCAATCTCAACAGAAATATTGAATAAATTAAACATCCCTCTCTCTGAAGTCAAATTCGATAAAGCCATTAAAGAAATGAAAACCTGGCCCAGATGGACTCCCCTTGCAGTATTACAAAACATTTAAGAACATACTTAAACCTTGCTTTCTTTCAGCTTTCCGCTCTTCCGAATCTGACATCCAAACCCCCCCACATATGCTAGAAGCCCACATTACAGTTATTCCTAAAGATGCAAAGGACCCATCTCTAGTATCTAATTACCACCCCATCTCCCTCATAAATGTAGACTTTAAGATCTACGCAAAGATATTGGCTAACCGTCTTCTACCCCTCCTTTCTTCTCTAATTTCACTAGACAAAGTAAGCTTTGTACCTGGTAGGGAGGGAAGAGACAACACGATTAAGGCTATTAACATTCACCACTAGCTCAATCAAAAGAGGAAGCAGGGCTTCTTCCTTTCCCTGGATGCCAAAAATATGTTTGACAGGGTGGCCTGGGATTATATTCACGTGGTGCTCCAAAATATTGGAATACCCAAATTAATGTTATCGTACATAAAGCACTATACTCTTCCCCAAAAGAAATATCTATCACAGATCGCCCCTACAAAATAGCAGCCTTCCCCAATGATCTCCTACTCTTCCTATCAGAGCCTCTCACCTCCCTTCCAAACCTAATGAAAGATTTAGACTATTTCCAACAAATCTTTAATTTAAAATTGAACCACTCTAAATTGTTCGCCTTAAATATAACCCTCCCTTCAGAAACAATTCAACAGTGCCAAAATAATTTCCCGTTTAAGTGAGAGTCCATCACCTACTTAGGAATTAAATTGCCTCAATCTGGGGGCGTGGCCGGCAGCCGACGGGAATGGCCGTGTGAGGAGAGAGATCCGCTCTAACCAGTGTCTCCATCGCGGCTTAAGCGACATTGGACTGCAACATCCACCCTGACCGAAGGCTCCAGCACCCTGCCACCACTCGAGGTACAGTGGGCAGAAAGAACGCCAGCCACCATCCGAGCAAACTGACGGACTTCTTTATCTCGGTGAGCATGCCATACTCGCAAGATGGCGACAAGGCCTCCACAGCAAGGAGCGCCCTGAGTAGGAAGCATGGAGGTAAGAGGGGGAACGGCAATCGGGGCGAACATAGCTCCCTCTCCCCACACAGCTCCCATAGCGGGACAATCCCCACTTAGTAGCCCACAGAGGGCAACACAAAAAAGATCCGCTACCCACACTTATGCAGGGGAAAGACGCGGGGAGGATCATTCGCAGGACAGCACCGTGGAGTTCCACAAAGAGACCCATGAATTCCCCACCACAGGGCAGCCACTAAACTACACCACCATGAAGGAAATGCTAGTGTCCCTGAGGGGATCAATGCACAGAGATCTTATGGAATGTGTGACTAATATAAAGGAAGAAATTGCAGAGGTGGGGGACAAAGTTAACCATGTGGAAAATAAGATGGCGGAGTTTGCAAAGGCCCACAATGAACTAGTAGATGCACACAATGAAAAAGAGGATGAGCTAGAGGCCCTAAAAAGCAAAATGGCTGACATGGAGGATAGGGCCCGAAGGAATAATATCAAACTGCGGGACATAGCGGAATCTGTACAGCCGGCAGAGATCTGCCATTTTTTGCAGCAGATGATTGCCACCTTGCCACGTGACACACCGGTGGGGGAAGTCATAGTGGACCGGGCACATAGATTACCTAAACCAAAGCACCTTCCAGAGGAATTACCCCGGGATGTTATTGCCCGCATTCATTTTTATCATGTGAAAGACGACTTCATGCGACATGCCAGACGCAACTCACCACTTCTAGACCCCTACACGGGCCTAACAGTATATGCAGACTTATCACAGTTTACCATGGAGGCCAGGAAGAAGCTGGTCCCTATTACCAAGCTACTACGGAATCGTCAGGTAACATACTCATGGGGATTTCTGACTAAGCTTCTCATCACGAAAGAGGGCCGCACCTTTGCTGTGAGATCTCTAGAGGAAGGCCTGCGGTTAACAAAAACCTGGGGACTTCTGCCACAAGATCATGAGGAAAGCAACCCCACTACAAACCCAGGCCGCATCTCTCCTGAGTGGAGGCAAGTGAACGCTGCATGATCTCCCTTGACCATTCTTGCATAATTTCGGTCAGGTTTGGAACTTAAACTTTTTTGCTGGGTGATAGCTGGGACTCGGAAGCTGTACCCCCATGACAAATTTGCTATTGTCATTGCACAATGAGGAATATTTTTCCTCTTTCTTAACAGATTTTAAAACTGTTGTTGGTTTATTTTTGTTTTCTTTTTTACAGTTTGTGTTTTTCCTTTGTTTCCATACCACCAATGTATATCACCAAAGGAATGAAAGCTATCAATCCTGGGATCGCACACCCTCTCCACCATTTGAACAGGACAATGGAGCCACACAGGACTTTTGGATCTCCCTCACCACCAGGTACAATTCAAAACTGACACTCACCATGTGTGTCATGCCTTGCTTTATACATCTTTTTCCTACTACTGAATTAAGATGATTACATTTGTCTCCATGAATGCTAAACAGTCCCTTTAAGAAACGAGCTATGTGGCAGGAAGCAACACATTTGAAGTGTGACATAATATGTGTACAATAGACGCATTTTGCAGAACATAAACAACCCAAATGCACTAATAAGAAATGTCCCCATATATTCACTACTTCTGGGCCAAAGAAAAGTGCAGGGTCCTAATAGCAATAGGACAGGAGGTGGCTTTTCAACTGGAAGAAGTCATCAGAGACAAAGCAGGTAGATTTATCATACTTGTTTGCAATCTGAATAACACCATCTATACTTTGGTAAATATATACGCCCCCAACACGGGGCAGCTGCTCTTTCTCCGCTCACTCCGGAAGAAAATAGAGAAAGTAAAGAAAGACTTGCTTCTTTGTTGTGGAGACTTTAACTGTGTAACAAATAAAAATCTGGACTGCTCTACCCCATCCTTGACATCCAGAAATTAACTCTACCCTTTTTTCCATTCAACTGGCCTTTATGACATATGGCGATGTGTAAACTCTACAGAAAGGGACTATACTTACTATTCGGTGGCTCACCAATCATATTCACAAATTGATATGTTTATTTCTGACTTACCTCTTTTGCAAACTGTGTTGGCAGCAAAAATACATTCTATTTCTTGGTCTGACCACGCACCGATCTCTCTAGAAATCATGCAAGGACAGGACAAACCAATATATCTGTGGAGAAATAATATTTCCATTTTTAAAAACCCCAAAATACAGGGGAGGCTGCGTGGTCAGATCAGGGAATATTTCCAACATAATGACCAACCAGATGTTAATATTTTCTCTCTGTGGTGCACACACAAGGCGTATAGCAGAGGCCTGCTGCTCCAGGCGGCTTCTCAGGAAAAGAGGCAGAAAACTCAGGCACTTAACAAACTACTTGAAACACTTAAATCTTTGGAATGCCAACATAAACAAAACTCAGACCCCAAAAAAAGGTCTAAGGCCACATACTATTCACAGGGGAACCGAGCGGACAAATTCCTGGCCAACTATATTAGGAAGAGACAACAACAAACAAGACTTGAGCACATAAAAGTACAAGATACCGATAAATTAGTCCATCACCCTACTGATATTGCAAATGCATTCTGCAAATACTACGAATGTTTATACAACCTAAACTCAGACCCAAATACACCTCAACCTACGGACATTGACATACATCAATTTTTACATGCGCTAAACCTACCCTCTGGAGATTGAACATCACTTACACTATTAAAGAAGGCCATTATTGGCAAGGAAATACTACAAGCCATAAACTCAATGCCCCCCAATAAATCCCGAGGAGCTGATGGCTTTTCGACCGAATATTACAAGACTTTCAACAATATACTGACCCCTTACATGACAAAATTGTTTAACAGGACAATTGATTCAACCTCTTTTTCCGAGGAAATGCTACAAGCGGTCATAGTGGCCTTACCAAAGCCAGGGAAGAAGCCAGACACGCCAGCGAATTTCAGGCCCATTTCTCTTGTAATAGTGACTTAAAAATATATGCCAAACTTCTAGCAAATTGACTTGCAGAAATCACACCCCAACTGATTAAGTCGGATCAGGTGGGCTTTGTGAAGGGCCGTCAGGCACCAGATGGTACAAGCAGGATGTATGGATTGCTACAAACTGTTGAGTCCCGCAAGGTGCCAATAGTGTTCCTGACGCTAGACGCTGAAAAAGCTTTTGATCGGGTTCACTGGGGGTACCTCAAAGCAACCTTGGACAAATTTGGACTCACTGGCTCTATTTCCTTGGCACTGATGGCTCTTTACACGGTCCCCACGGCTCGTGTCCACACCTCCAATGCAATGTCCAGGCCCTTTCATATAACAAACAGGACCCGACAAGGCTGTCCCTTGTCTCCAATTATATTCACATTAGTGATGGACCCGCTCGTCGAGGCCATTCGTGCAGATGACTCCATTATGGGTATTAAAATATTGGACAGAGACCACAAAATAGGACTTTTTCACTGATGATGTGGTATTGACTTTAACAAATCCGGCTTCTTCCCTGGCTAAGGTGCAAGCTCTGTTACAGCTCTTTGGAACTGTTTCATATAACAAGTTAAATGTCTCGAAATCCTCTATTCTACCTATGTTTATCTCAAAAGCTTTATTGCAGTCTTTAAAAGAAAAATTCCCCTTTCAAAGTTCCCCACTCACTATACATATAAAAAACAACTTCCCACCCCTAATAGCTACTATAAAACAAGATTTAGTCCACATCTCCATATACAAACTCTCTTGAGTAGGAAGAAAGCAGCCCTAAAAATGACTGTATTACCAAAAATCATTTACTATTTCCGCACGGTACCTATATGCCTCCCCGAGTCCTTTTTCTCCACTATAGATAAATTGTTCAAGAAATTCCTATGGAAAGGCAAATTGGCAAAGCTCCCCTATTCCCTCCTTTTAAGGCAAAGGCACATTGGAGGAGCAGGATTCCCAAATATACGCAACTACTATAATGCTGCAATATTAGATCAAATGAAGGCATGGTTCCACTGGGATACTAACAAGCTTGGGTGCTGATTGAGAGAGCAATGATGTCCAATAGGGACCTGTTATCACTTTTGATCACAACACTCACAGGCAAACAGCTGCACCACCCGAAAATTCCCTCTATAGAGGCCACACTCAGAGCATGGAAATCACTGCATGGTCAGCAAGCCCAAGAAACACCCAAGAAACAAGTGGAACTCCCTATAGGCATCTATGAATACTTAATCCCTTATTTAAGGCTAAATAAGGACTTCACATCTAAAGACATCACATACCTAAATTGCGTAGCAGACAAGCCAATCTCCTCATTCTACACAGACTACCAAATAAGGCATTATTACTCATCTGTAAGGGATCTTCAGGGCACTCCTTACCTAGAAGTCTGGGATTACTTAAAATCATCCTATATGAAGCCAAGGGGCCTGTCATGGTTCTATAACAAACTACAAAACATGCAAAAACCCACAAATACCACTAGCATGATAAATTGGGAAGGGGTACTCAGAATGGAGTTCTCTTTGCCAACTTGGAATAAAACAATACAGGCTAGCTACACATATACGCATTGCGTGAATCATTGGGAACAAAGCTTAAAATTTCAGCAGAAGCTACCTAACTCCAGTGACACGTTCGCAAATTTTTAAGAACACATCAAATCTATGCTGCAGGCAGTGTGGATCTAAAGGATCTCTCTACCATATAATGTGGGACTGTAAAAACTTAAGAAGCTTCTGGAAAGCGATATTCACACTAATTTCCACCTCTACGGGTATTTTAATGCCCGCCGAGCCTCCCTTAGTCTTATTAAATCTCAACATTGATAAAGTAGCAACTCAACTTAGATGCCTAACTACTCATATATTAATAGCAGCCCGCTCAACTATAACCTCAAAATGGAGGACAATAGAAGCCCCTAATATATCCAAAGTAGTGAATAGGATAAACAGCCAATATATATGAACAATACTTTGCATACTCTTCAAACACTGTAGCACAGTTCTTGAATAGGTGGAGGGGGTGGGCACCCAGGATCCAGGTGAACCCTTAAGAAATATGGATACATTGAAACAACTACTAGTCCAATGGTAACTTACTGAGCACAAATTGATGGTATGGAATTCTCATTTGGTTTATGTTGAGCTAGTTTGCCTTTTTTTTTTTTCTATTTCTCGTTTAAGCTTTATATCTCGCTTTTTGTTAAATGAGACATATGGTCAAGATGGAATTAAAATATTGTACATCTAAAAGAGAGATTTGGGCAAAATAAGCCTGCAGATATCAATAAATACTAGAGGTCCTGGATCTACATTGAAAAATAAAGATGGCCCCACTGGAATAACTTAGGGAGCTAGAAACTTTAAGAGGCAACCCCTCTAGATGAGGGATGAGCCCCTCTCTCTCTTGGCCATCCAGCCCACAGCCGCAGTTTGATCCCAATAGGGGCGGTACCAATAGGGAGCCGTGCAATATTGCTATTAAAGCAAACATTGAGTCCCCTTAAGCGGTATACTGTCTATCGAAATGCTGTAATAATGTTAAAACCTCTATTGAGAATGTAACATGCTGATACTACTGTATATGAGCTCTAATGATCTTTTTTTTTTCTACCTTTTCTTTTACTTTTGTTGTAAAATGTGAAAATTCAATAAAAAACATTGAAACTAAATTGCCTCAATCCCTTTCTAACCTGTTCCAATACAACTTCCTCCCAATTTTGAAAGAAACGAAGGAAGACTTAAAACGGTGGAATGTTCTAAATGTTTCTTGGTTTGGCAGGGCATCCCTACTCAAAATGACCATTCTTCCCAGTTTCCTGTATCTACTACAAACTATGCCCATCAAAATCCCAAACTCCTTTTTGAATACATTTCGCCAAGTGTGCTCTTCTTTTATTTGGCGTAACAAGAAACCTAGAATCAAATTTGATATGCTAACTCTCCTCAAAAATAAAGGTGGGATAGCACTTCCAGATATATGCCGATATTACTGGGCAACGCATCTTACTCGGATTGTTGATTGGAATATTCACAGTTCCTTCAAAGATTGGGTATCCCTTGAACACCTTGTCTCACCACAAAACCTGAGAACTTTACCTTGGCTTCACCCCCAACATATTGATCCCCAAATCAGACAGCACCCATTAAATGGCCCTACTATAGCTACCTTCCACACTGCAAACAAAAAATGTAATCCCAGCCCCTGGCTCGGCCCTTTAACCCCTTTAAGAGCAAACCCAGATTTCCCCCCTGGCATAAACAAGAACTTCCTAACCCAGACACGGCCTCATAGAGACGTATTAGCATCACACTTCTACCATAGAAATGCCTTTGTATTGCATGAGGACCTGAACACCACCCTATCTCCCAACCACATCCCCCGATGGACATTCATACAAATCAGGAACTTTCTAAAAAGGCCTTCCAATGTGCATCTCTGGATAAAAAAGCTTTCCACTCTAGAGGATTTATGCACCAAAAAATCTCCCCAAAGACACCTCATTTCAGCTCTTTACTCCTCTCTTTTTGTGGATCAGTCAGCGTTCTCAGATCATGCGTGCACAGCGTGGGAACAAGACTTAAATCTATCGTTCTCATCTGAAGATAGTGGGCTTATATGCTCTTACGCTCATAAGGGTTCCCTCAATGTTGCCATCCAGGAGTGCAGCTTCAAAATTATGTCGAGATGGTACAGAACTCCTGAATTACTGAATAAATTCTCAGTCTCCTACCCCAATAGATGTTGGCGATGTGATGCAGATGTAGGCTCATTTCTCCATATATGGTGGTTATGCCCTCGCATCCAAGCGTTTTGGCGCATGGTCCATGATACCATTTTTCAAGCCACAGCAGAACATTTGGAATTCTCTCCAGCATTATATCTACTTCATTTTTCTTCCATACCTAAAAGACAATATCTCAAATCACTAATAATGTTCATGATCAATGCAGCCAGACATTGTATCCCTTGTCACTGGTGCTCTCCAAAAATCCCAATGAGAGAGGAGTGGTTTCAGAGACTCAATGGTATTGAGGAAATTGAAGAACTCATTAGCATCTCACATAAAAACCTCTCTAAATACACAGCAACATGGTATAATTGGTAACAATTCAAAATATCAAGTGAATACCCATTGGATGACACCCAGCCCTCTGCTCCCATTACGTAAGTAACTCTCTGCTCCAAAAGAATTCGGCCCAGTTCCAAAGGGGGGAAGAGACGTATTCTTCCCTACTACCCTTTCCTCTTAGTCCCTATTCTATCTCTTCTTTTCTTTCCCAATCTTCCTCCTCTCCATCCTATTCCCCTAATCTCCTTTACACCTTTTAATTTAATAAAAAAAAAATGGGTCCCTCACACATACATCATAATATTCCAAGTGAGCCACATTCATTCACCCCACTGAAGCATTCAAACTGAATAGGATTATTAGACCTCTCAAATGTTACCATAACACAGAACCATGTCAGGGAAAATGGGTTATTTTTTTCTCCTTCTTCTTCTTTGTATAAGCCAAAGTATTATCTATTTACCTGTACTTCCTATATGTTGCGCAACCTTTTTGGTAATATATCCAGAATTGTTTTCTCATTTGTTCCTCCTCTTTGGTAACTCAGTTGTTATATTTCTTTGAACACCTTTTTTTTCCCTGTTCAACCATACGACAATGTTTTATTATTCATACTTATGTATGTTTCTTTTTCCTCAATAAAAATTTATGAAACAAAAAAAAAGAAGTCACAGATTGTGAGCATGTTTATTTGCTAGCAATTTATGTGTATTAGACTTCATATGTTACAGATAGCTGATTTATTTTGAGTTAATATTGACTGCACTGATTGTCTTTAATTTTTCATATCAATAATGTTTACCCATATATAAATTGACATACAAAAGTAGAAATTGTCTAAAAAAATTAGACAAGATCTGGTCTGCTTAAACTGGCTGACCTCTGGCTTGAGATATCTTCTTTCACTCTCTGAATACTTACCATATAATTTACCTGATTTATTCTTCTTCTCTAACCCCCTCCCTCCCCCCACTTCTTTTGTTCGCCCAAGTCCCATTCTTTTCTCCTCCCTCTCCATCCTCTCTCCTTCTCCCATCCCCTCTCTCCTGGGGAGAGCACTGAATGTATGTACTGGCAAAGAGTGCTGGCTGCTAGGGGATCTATTGTTTCTGGGGAGGTTTATTATTGTTGCTGGTGGGGGGTCTATTGTTGCTGTGGGGGATTATGTTGCCGGGGGGTCAATTGTTGCTGGAAGAGATCTACTGGTGAGGTGGGGGGGGGTGTATTGTTGTTGGCTGGTGGGGGATATATTGATGATGGGGGGCATCTATTTTTGTTTGACAGTCTACTGTTGCTGGGGATGTCTATCGCTGCTGGTTGAGGATCTATTGTTGTTGGTTGGGCTTGCTGCTGGGGGGGGCAATTGTTGTTGAAAGGGATATACTGTTAAGGGAGGGGTCTATTGTTGCTGGCTGCTGGAGAGTCTATTGATGCCAGGCTGCTCTTTTGTTGTTGGGGTCCATTGTTGACGGGGGGGTCTATTGTTTCTGGGGAGGGTCTATTGCTGCTGGCTGCGGGGAATCTACTCTACTGCTTTTCTTGTTATTATTAACAAATTCCATAGAAATTACTTTCCACCATAAAATGATAATTGGCTCTGTATTCTCTAAAAGGGGTAGCACTGGGAGGTAGGTAGAGGGCAGAGTCAGGAAGTGACTCAGAAGGAAGAAGTTCCTGTACCTATTCTCTGAGAAAAAAAATCCCTACCTATAACTATATCCTAAGGTGTGATAAGGAGTAATTCCTTTTTTACTATGTATACAGTATTAGACAGTGTTCTCATTTTTTCTTTTTTGAATTGCCATGGATTTATATTGAACCAGCAGAAAAGAATCACTAAAGATTTACTCAATGAACGGGTCACTTCATTGTACACTGTATGTGCCAGTACATTTTTATGAAACCGACCTAATGATGGAATGTGATCTGTTTACATGCTTCTGTGTTTCACTCTATACTGAATGCTGCAAAATATGAAGGTATTTTTTGTAAAATATTAATAGTATACATTTTACCTGTTAAAAATGTGATCTTTCTTTTCTTCTGTATGGCTTGTATCGATAGATATTCTCAGTATCTGTTTGTATTCTTTAAGTATAAATGCTGCTCAATGCCACTTCTCTTCTACTTTATGTTGTATGGAATTTTCCTTATCTAAAGTCATGTCTGCATGGACAGTACACAGCACTGCCTATTTTGCACTCTGAAAGTGATTCTGGACCTCGGCTTATTTTTTTATCATTTCAGTACAGCTGCCAACATCTGCTTGTGATTGTAAAGACTGAAGGTTCTTTACCTTCATGCATTCTATGCATAAAGGTAAAAAACCTTCTCTGTGCAGCAGCCTCCCCAGCACCCTAATACTTACCTGAGCCCCATTGCAATCCAGTGATGTGCATGACAGCCTTGTCTCCCGGGAACTCTCACTCCTCATTGGCTAAGGCAACAGTGGGAGCCAATGTCAATAACAGCCAGTGAGCCAATGAGGAGAGAGAGGGGACGGGACCAAGCCACGACTCTGTGTGTGAATAAATACGCAGAGCTGTGGTTCAGGAGCACGCCTACTCGGGTGCCTCCACAGCAAGCTGCTTTCTCTGGGGGCACTCAGGAGGGAGGAGCCTTGAGTGCTGACATGTAACCTGAGAAGAGCAGGATCTAGGCTGTTCTGTGCAAAACCACTACACAGAGTAGATAAGTATAACATGTTTGTTATTAAAAAAAAGAAACAACAAGTCTTTACTACCAATTTAAAATCTTGGTTTTTACTATATGTGTTGTATGTATGATTTTTACTGTACATGGAATATATAAAAAAAATCATTAATTTAGCCACACCCCATTTTTGCCATAGCTTACATCATTTTCTTATAAATCTACATTTCCTAGATTGCTATCTCTGAACAGTCCATGTATAAATCTGTGTGCCAATGTACAGTTCATTTTAAAGCTAGCAACATTTTTTTTTTACTTGCATTGCTTTAAAGTGGAACATTTTGTGTTATACATAAAACCTTATCTGGATAACCGTCTTAACCCTATATTAATATAAGGGATGGTATCTTAAAAGCAAACCTGTACTCAGATGTTAAAGACCCACTATAGTGAAAAATATTGTATTTTGCTAACTGTATGAGAGTAATACCTGTAATGATAGTATTCAGTACAGGAGTTACTTTCTTTTTTCAATATTTTTTTATTTGGTTTTCAAGTAAAGAACATTTGTTCACATGTGCGTACGCAGCCACCAAGTATATATTGGTACAATGACGTAACTATAATAACATTCAACAACATTTAGCTCTACCAATAGGGCAGTGAGCTCATATGATATGTTTGATAAACAAGTCAGCATCCAAATATAACATAAGGAGACAAGGTGCATCCAGTAATTTAACATCATTAGTTATATAGTAGCATATTTAAGGAGGGGAACCTAGAAAGACATGAGGATGGGATGTCCAGGAGACCTGGGTCCTGGTGGAATACCAAGAGGCCCAGGGTCTCCATATATGCTTAAAAGCGCACAAATGAGTACAAATAATGTTGCTGGATAGTATTCACAGCTTTCGAGAGGTTAGGGGCTGTATCTCGTTTCCAATAGCTAGTGAGTAGTGTTGAGCGAACCTGGACTGTAACGTTCGGGTCCGTACCGAACTTTCGGGTGTCCGGGACCCGGACCCGAACACGGACATTTCAAAAAATGTTCGGGTTCGGGTTCTGGTAGTTGATCACGCATGTTGAATAGCTGCAGGGCAGCCAATCAACAAGCGTTTCACTGGTTTGCCCTTAGAAGCCATCACAGCCATGCCTACTAATGGCATGGCTGTGATTGGCCAGTGCATCATGTGACCCAGCCTCTTTATAAGCTGGAGTCACAGTGCTGCATGTCACATGCTCTTGGGTTAGCTGTAGGGAGAGGAAGCTGACGGCGTCAGGGAGAGATTAGAGACATTTTAACAACATCTGATCCTGCATCCTGAGATAGATTACGACTGCTGTGCTGTTGCTCTGAGGACAGATAGCAGACATTTGAGATTTCACATACTGCTGCTTTGAGTTGCAGATCAAACTCTGCATAAAACAACGATCGCCACGATCATGCATAACGATCAGATTGTTGGAGTAATTTGAGATTTCAAATACCGCTGCTTTCAGTTGCAGATCAAACTCTGCATAAAACAACGATCGCTACGATCATGCACAACGATCAGATTGTTGGAGGAATTTGAGATTTCAAATACTGCTGCTTTGAGTTGCAGATTGCAG
>BLSH010363652.1:0-10827 GCA_018402905.1 Glandirana rugosa | reverse complement strand
GGTGATACAGGGACCCGTTGGGCAGGCTTACCCCTCGAACTTCTCGAGACACCCGGGACAGTTCAAGGTTGGACACAAGACCTTGTATTCCCTACTAGAGGAATTACTTTCTTGCGTGTCAAAGACCCTGTAGGTACTACCTAAGGTCCTCGGGGGCTTAAGTTTTTAACATGGAGGCTCTCGCCAAAAGCTCCAGGAGTTAAAACCTCTCACGACACAGATCGACCAGGACTTCCAGAACCTACGTACTCCTTGAAACTAAGCGAGACCGCTAGCAAACCAGTCAGAAAACAAGAACATGCACTTTTAATAGATGCCTTTGTGAGTTGCCATGCTCTAGATTTTAAAGATGTTATTAAAATGTTTTACAGTCTGCATTTAGAAGCGCCTCTGTCCTTGTTTGTTCAAAACCTGGGGTCCAGGATTGAGGCCATAGAACAAAAGACTGACCAAACGATCGCCAGAGCGAATCAAAGTTCCTCATGCATCCAAGACCTTCAGGACCAGCTAGACACAGCACTCTCCAAAATTGAGGACCTCGAAAACCGCTCTCGGAGGTACAATTTTTGAATTCGGGGGCTCCTGGAATCCATCATGGATGTCCCAGAAACTGTGCGTTCTTTCATTAAGGAGATCATCCCTTATGTTCCAGAACACAGGTTGGAACTTGACAGGGCCCACAGAGCTCTTCAAGCTCCCCATTCGGACGGGTTGCCCAGGGACATAGTGGTCAAACCTCACTTTTTTGCGGTAAAAGAGGATATTATGAAACTTAGCAGGAACACACCCCAGCTGTCGTTTCAAGGCACCCCAATCCAAATATTTTCTGATATATCCCCCACCACCATTCAAAAAAAGGCGGTCCCTAAAACCCCTTCTCGAGGTTCTCACTCAAAATTCTATCAAGTACTAGTGGTCCTTCCCGTTTCGCCTATCCTTCTCACTCAAAGGCAAACATTTTGGCTTTTCCATCTTCCAGAAGGGAGAACATTTACTACACATATAAACTTGATCTCCCTGGATCCATCTTCTTTCCTCCGGTGTGGTGGAACCAACATTCTAAGAGGTCCAAGGGCTCCCACCCCCATGAACATGTATGGTTATGCCAAGGAATTTGGTATTCTCCAGGTCGTCCAGACTCGGACTGATGTGTTGTTCTTCACTCAAAGTGGTTCTATACCATTACCTACTTTATTATTATTTATTATTATTAGCTGTTTGTCCTATGTTGGTTGTCAATGAATGGGGGTCTTTCCCTCTACCTGGTTCTGGGGTGGGGTCCTCTGGTTCCCTGTAGACCCTGGCCCAGAGGCGGGCCCCCCTGCCCCTTCAATCATTTTGAGGTGGGTGGGGGGATATCGGGGTCCGGGCTGCCTTGCACCTTGGGGGCGTGCATCACCTGACTCCCATGTCCCGGGAGTCCAGTTTCGCAATTACTTTCTTCCTCCATGTTGTGTTTGACATTCCAATTGTATTTGTTATATTCTCTGCTGTTCTCCAGTTCTAACCACAAAGCAGCCAAGGGGAGTTTGCTGTTTCCTCCGTGGCTTGCTTGCTGGTCCCCAGGGGGCGAGGGTCGGGGGTGACCCGTAAGGGGCATGCCTCCCCTCCCCGCTCCCCGGCAGCCAGGATCCCCCCTCTTTGTTATGGGGTGGGGGGCATTGAGGGGCCTCCCCAGCGGTTCGCTGGGTTTAAATTCTCTCAGGGGTCCTATCTGGTTTGAAACTATGCATGGGGCTGCGCGGTTAGCATGCTACTCCCTCTGCTCTTGAGTGCACTTATTTGTTTGGTCTGCCCTAGAGCAGAAGTGATTCTGCCGATTAGGCAGACATTCTCAGGTTACGTTTGGGGCTTGGGTGCTGGTATACTAGCTCCCAACCTCCAATTGTGGAGGGGTGGGGTGGCGTTCGGCCACCACTCCCCCTTCTTTACTCCCTTCATTTTTGTTCTTTTTTTCATTTCTCTTCACTTTCTTTCCTCTTCTATTATGCTCTCCTGTTTCTCCCAGGCACCAGGGAACCTTACTAGCTACCTCCGTGATGAATACCGGGATGTTCGCTTCCAGGGCTGCAAAGATGTCCCCCTTTTCTCTACAGGGTCGGGTGAGTCCTCCCTCAGTGATGCATATAGTCCTCCAGGTTCACTATGACTTTCACTTTTAACCCACCCGCACTCCTAAAATTACCCTCCCATAATGTCCAGGGTCTAAACTCCCCCTGTAAATGCCGAAAGTACTTCCAGACAGCCCACTCACAGCACCTTGAGGTCCTGCTCCTCCAAGAAACCCATTTTCCCAACCACTTTAATCCCAGGTTTGTCCATCCAAAATTCTCTCAATTCTTCCTGGCAAGTGCCCCCGACAAAACTAGGGGGGTGGGGATCTTTTTTGCTAGAGGGTCAGGGTTCCTTTCTAGACTAGAGATAAAGGACCCCAAGGGTAGATATATCCTCCTAGCAGGGGAACTTAGAGGCCACACATACACATTCATCTCCTATGTTGCCCCCAACCAAGGCCAGGTCCAATTTTTCTGTGCTTTGCTGGACACCCTTTCCCCCCACTTCCAGGGGATTGTGACACTAGGGGGGGACTCTAACACAGCTTTCGATCACATGCTGGATAAATCAGGGCCCACTGGGAGTCGCTTCCTTCAACCCCATAAGAGGAGCTTGAGGATAGCTAGGCTTTTTCACTTGTTAGAATTGGTAGACATATGGCGGGAAAGTTACCCGAAGTCAAGAGATTTTACCCATTACTCATGGATCTTACGCCAGGATCAACCATATTTTTCCTGGGAGCCTCTGCTATCCCACAGGTCTCCAAATCTTTTACAAGGGATTCTCCGCTGTCTGACCACTTGATGGTCATCTTATATTCCAGGGCCCAGTCAGATACGGGGGTTAGATCCCAATGACATTTAAAGGAGTCCATACTTAATAACCCAGTGCATTGCACAATGTTAGGGGAGGGTCTTAAGGAGTACTTTAGATTAAATACAAGCCCTGAGGTGTCCCATATGACCCTATGGGCGGCCCACAAAGCAGTTATTAGGGGCAAGATCTTACACCTTTCCGCCAAACTTAAAAGGGAGAGGAATGGTGATCTCGTCAAGCTGGAGCAGGACTTCCTGAAGCTCGCCAGGACACATAGAAAAAACTCGTCCTCACACTCTAATACCCTCCTGGAAGCGGGCATGGCGGTCCTAAACTTAGCACTAACTACTAGAACAGGGAACCAGATCGAATGGGCCAATGCCCATTTTTATGTCCAGAAGGACAACCTTGGCCCCAAGCTAGCCGCGAGATTATCCCCCACGTTCGATCATTTATCTTCCCTAAGGTGAAGGGCCACATGGGTGCCCTCACCCAAAACCCCGACAGTGTCTTGGCATCTTTTCACGACTTTTATGCTAAACTGTATGGACCTGGTAACCCGGACCCTCCATCTCCCTAAGTAAGTTTTTAGCCGACATCCCTCTACCCACATTAGACAATGAACACAGGCTCGCTTTGGAGGACCCAATTTCAGAAGCTGAGATTTTGGCTGTGATTTAATCATCTCAAGAAGGGCTCGGCCCCCGGTCCTGATGGGCTATCCATGGGATATTACAAACAGTTCGGGCCAATCTTAGGTCCCCACCTTGCAAATATTTTTTAAATCAATACATTTTTATTGAAAGGTTTTCAAAACAAGTACGTCATCCAGCGGTGACATTACAAATAATTGGGGTACAGTTATCAATAACAGTAACAACAACAATAACAATAGTTGCCGCCTAGGAACCTATTGGTTGTCACTCTGATTATGATGATGCTACAATAGATTCAGGTCTAGTTGGTACAGGAAGGGAGTTGCCTCCTTGTAGGTGTACCTGAGTGTAACCGCACAGTCTTGTCTATTGGATCTTCCCTGAGTTCAGCTGTGGGTATTAGCATACCAACATTGTTACTGTGTGTGCGGGTCTGTTTGCTCTCTCGTCTCCCCAAACACCCCTACTTGGGAACTTGCTGTGTTGTAGAGGGGGGACGTGAGGGCAAACCGGGGATTCAAAGTTGCTATCTATGTGTAGTATGATTGGTCCCTTATCTAGACAGTCTGAAAACTGTGAAGCGGTTATCAGAGTGAGAAACCAGATATCTAGTAGCTATATCTGGAATCCAGGATTCCACCTTCAGGACCAGTTTACGGTGTTGATAGTGTTGTTGTCAGTTAACCATATGGCCATGATTTCCAAGCCTGCTGTAATTTATCCAAAGTTAGAGAGTTCACTGCAATGGACTCTTCCAACACTTTATTTATGATAACAATACTTTTTAGTTCTGAAATATTGGGTGTTTTCTGTGATTTCCATCTCTGTAATATTAAAGATCTGGCTGCCATCAGGATGTGCGTGGCTACTTGCCACTCTGTTTTGGGATAGATGTCTATCCCTACATTCAGGATGGCCAATTCTGGGTTGGGTTTAGTCAAGACCCCCGTACATTGTGCCATGAGTTTGAAAGTCTGGTTCCAAAAACTGGTAATGTCTGGGCATCCTCAAAGTACGTGCAGAAGGTTCCCCACTTACCCACACATTCTCCAGCAAAGTGGGGATTGTGTGGGGTAGAATTTTGCCATCCTGAAAGGGGTGCAGTACCACCTGTTCCAGAGTTTTAGGGACATTTCCCAGTGTGAGGAATACTGTATAGAGTGGAAGCCTTTTCCCCACTTTTCTATGGTGAAAGATTGTTTTAAGTTTTTTTCCCATCTATGCATGGGTACAGATTTTTGGGGAATGCTGTTGTTCTGGAGAATATTATAGAGCAGAGATATGTCTTTGGTTATTTTGTTAGATGGTTGTAGGTAGTTCCATATTTTGGCATGCGTATGAAGGATACCTAATGGGTGTTTGGATAGATAGGATTCTGGTAATGGTGAATGCTTCTGCTTGTGGTAGTTTGAATTCTTCTATGATGGTGCTTAGGATACCTAATGGGTGTTTGGATACATAGGATTCTGGTAATGGTGAATGCTTCTGCTTGTGGTAGTTTGAATTCTTCTATGATGGTGCTTACCGGTTTTAATTTGGTATTGTCGTATAATTGAGATACTGTGTTAAGACCTTTGGCTATAAGGTGGGCCGTCGGAAGCATGGGGATCTTTGAACTTAGAATCCATACTGGGATCTCAATACTTTGTGGAATATCGAGTGAGTCATGGTCATGGGATATGAGTCTCCAAACTTTAACCGAAGCTTGTAGCATGATGGGAAGGGACTGAAGTGGCCATGGGTTCCAAAGGTCTGTCACTAACAGCCAGTACAGGTCTTTGGTTGGTGAGATGTCCCCTTCTATTTCCACCCATAGAGGGGGTTCTTCCTTAATAAGCCACTTTTTTTAAGGGAGCTATTTGTGTTGTTTTGTGATAATTATGAATGTTTGGCATGTTCGCTCCTCCTAGGGACTTGTGTCGGGAGAGCACTGATTTTGCGCATCTCGGTCTCTTGCCTTTCTAAATTTTGTGAGAACCGCATTAATTTTGAGTAGGTATCTGTTAGGAATTGGGATAGGTACATTTCTAAAGATGTATAACAGCTGTGGGAGGATGTTCATTTTAAGGGCCGCAAGTCTGCCACTCCATGTGAGTTATATTCTGGATATTCTGTCTAGTTCATTGGAGATTTTGGACAAAATCGGGGGGGATATTAGCTGAGATTAGCTGGGATATTTTGGGGGTTAGAGTTATGCCTAGGTATGTCAGTCCCTTATTACACCAAGGGTATGGGAGAGTAGGCGTTCGGTTGTTCTCAGCTTGGCTGATCACATCAATCACTCGTCTAGTTGCATCTGATGTTTGGCGGCCAGCTACGAATACCGTCTGGTCTCTTTTGATCAAAGAGGGGAGTACTGTCATAATTCTCTTTGCCAGCAATTTGGCAAAAACTTTGACATCACAATTAAGCAGAGAAATAGGGCGGAAGTTAGATGGTACTGTTGGTTCTTTCCCTGGTTTGGGGAGAGTTATCACATATGCTCTCAACTAGAGTTGAGCGAACACCTGGATGTTCGGGTTCGTTGGGTTCGGCCGAACTTCGGGAAAAAGTCCGGGTTCAGTACCGAACTTGACCCGAACTTTACCCTGAACCCCATTGAAGTCAATGGGGACCTGAACTTTTCGGCACAAAAATGACTGTAAAAAAGTCCCGGAAAGTGCTAGAGGGCTGCAAAAGGAAGTAAAATGGTTTTAGAACAATAATCTGTCCCTTACAGCAACAGCAGGAACCTGACCCTATAGGAGTAGGCGATGATTTTAGAACAATAATCTGTCCCTTACAGCAACAGCAGGAACCTGACCCTATAGAACTAGAAGATGATTTTAGAACAATAATCTGTCCCTCTAAGCAGTAGACTCTACCTAGTCCAGTTAGATCATTCTGTAATGCAGGATGAGATGTTATTAGATCTGCAATCTGTCCCTAAAGCAGTAGCAGTAGTAATCTCTACCTAGTCCACAATCAGATCGTTCTGTAATGCAGGATGAGATGTTATTATATCTGCAATCTGTCCCTCACATCGCCGGCAGCATCCTCTCCCTACAATACCCAGAGAGCATGTGACATGCAGCACTAAGGGACTTCAGCTTATAAAGAGGCTGGGTCACATGATGCACTGGCCAATCACAGCAATGCCATTAGTAGGCATGGCTGTGATGGCTTCTAAGGGCAAACCAGTGAAACGCTTGTTGATTGGCTGCCCTGCAGCTATTCAACATGCGTGATCAAATACCCGAACCCAGAACCCGAACCCAAACTTTTTTTCAAATGTCCGGGTTCGGGTCCGGGTCACGGACACCCCAAAGTTCAGTACAGACCCAAACTTTACAGTTCAGGTTCGCTCAACTCTACTCTCAACATCTCCGGGGGCAGGGAAGAGGTTGTAGTAGCTTTTTGAGTACTTTTAGTAGGTGGAGATTAATGTCTCTTGGTGTAATTTAAAATATTCATTAGGAAGGCCATCAGGGCCTGGGGATTTCCCATTCGGGAGGGATTTGATAATCTGTGATAGTGTGTGGGGAGTTATGGGCCCGTTTAGATACTGGAGTTGATCTTCCGTAAGTGTAGGAAGAGAAATTCTTTTTAGAAAGTCCTGTATGTCTGATGTTGATGGTTGGGGGGTATTTGTAGCTGTTTTTAAGTTATACAGAGCTCCATAATATCTGGCAAACTCATTTGCAATTTCCTGGGGGTGTATGATTTTCTGGGAGTTGTGTGGATGGATTAGGTATGGGGTTTTCATTTTGGCTTGTTTAGCTTTGATTCTGCTGGCCAGGTACTTCCCCATTTTATTGGCCTGAGAGTAAGAAGTAAGTTTGAGTTTGCGTAGTTGATGGTCGGACTGCTCAAGGAGCAGTGGATGAAGGGTGTTTCTGAGTTGGAGGAGTCTGTCTGATGTTAGGGAGGAGGGGGCTATCTTATTTTTGGTTTCTAGTAGGTGGATTTAAGATATTAAATCGTGGAGTTTTTGGTTGTGTTCTTTCTTAGCTCTGGAATTTTGCTGGATATAAATCCCCCTTATGAATGCCTTGTGGGTATTCCGTAAGGTCCAGGGGTCTTCTACTGATGGGGCATTAAGGTCAAAGAATTCCCGGAGATGTTGAGAGACATATTCGACACATTTCTGATTTTGTAAGGTTTTTACATTACATCGCCATATAAAGGCTTGGTCCTTAGGTCCCTGTTCCTCCAGTGTTATTAACTTCGCTGCGTGGTCTGACCACGTTATATCCGAAATACTAGAGGAAGAGGCCCTTTGGAAAAGCCACCAGTCTGTGAGTATCATGCCTATTCGGGAGTAAGTAAGGTGTCTGGAGGAGAAAAAGGTATAATCTCTTTCTTGCACATTGTGGCACCTCCAGACATCGTACAGCCCCTCTTTATGGAGAAAGGGCCCCAGTGAGGGTACACTTTTCCTCGCGTCAGAAGATGTATCTAGGACCGGGTCATTGACCAAGTTAAAGTCTCCACAGACGAGTACATGACCATATATACAGGAAGATACAACTTTTATGAGTCTATTAAGAAATCTCAGCTGGTGTGTGTTAGGGGCATTAACGGTTACTATTGTTAACGAAATGTTATTAATGTCACATGTAAGAACAATGTATCTCCCTTCTTCATCTGTTATCACATTTTTTAGTCTAAAGTCCAGGTTATATTTAAAGGCTATCATCACTCCTTTGTTTTTCTGAGGACTATTGGCCATAAATAGCTGAGGGTAGTCTTTGTGTTTGCAGTTTGGATGATTCAATTTCTGAAAATGAGTCTCTTGTACACTATGTCCTCTTTCTTAGAGGTGGCTTCTTTCCATAAAGAAAATCTCTTGGCTGGATGGTTAAGACCATTGGCGTTGATTGACAAGCAGGAGATGGTCATTTATATAAGGTATGAAAGTTTAGTTCTGGTATTACCTGGAATGGTATGGTTACTTTGTATTGGTCCTCTGACGGTGGATCCTGGGTTCGATCAGTCAATCTTGGCAGCTGAGTATAGAGAACTGGAACTGGAGTAGGAAACACATGAAAAATGTAAGAAAAAACATAAGAAAATGCATAAAAAGGGGATCTGAATGTCGATCCGAAAACAGTAAGAACTGTAGGTGTGTCCGTAGGGGCCATCTGGGATGATATTATCCTCATGGCCAGGGACTAGTTGTGGTTAAGCCCAAATGTAGTGTTGTTAGGTACCCCCATAGGTGGATTTTGCTTTGGCCGAGCGCTTACGTGACACTATTTTCCATTCCTCTTCTCTTTGGAATGGGATGTTGGGGTGTTGTTGTGCTGGGTGGGTCTCTATGGGTAGAATGCCCCATTGGCGCAGCTTTTGAATTCCTTCCTCCATGGATGCAATCATGGACGTGCTGCCTTCATGTGTGACAGACAGAGTCGCTGGGTATTTCCAGCGGTGGGGGATGTTGTGATTCCTTAAGGTTTTGGTAATTGTTGCTAGGTTTTTTTCTTTTTTGTAATGTGTACTTGGACAGGTCAGGTAGCATCTGCAGGCCTGAAAATTCTCCTGGTAGGTCAGTGGACTTTTTGAATGCTAGTGTAATTGCTTCTTTGGATCTGTAGTAGTGCATTCTCATGATAACATCCCTGGGAACCTCAGAGGCTAGGAAAGCTGGCTTAGGGAGTCTATGTATCCTATCTATTAGTAAATCTGCCACAGATAGGGTTGGAACTATTTTACCAAACAGTTCTGTCACATACTTTTGAAGCTGGTCCGGGGGGATGTTTTCTGTGATGCCCCTTATTTTTAAGTTGTTCCTCCTCGCCCGGTCTTCAATGTCTGAGATTTTCCCACATTGCAAATTTTTTTCAACTCGCTCTGGGAGGGCACTCTTGTCAGTGACGACCTCAACTCAGACAACATCTCAGTCCCATAAGGACCCCTCGGAAGCGGGCAACTACAGGCCCATCTCACTAATTAATAACGGTTTGAAAATCTTAACTAAAATCATGGCCAACAGATTGTCTGCTTTCATAAGGGAGTATATCCATAAGGACCAAGTGGGTTTTATTCCTGGGAGACAGGGGCCCAATCAGATCCGCTGGGGATTTGGGCCCCGATTTCTACAGACCCTCAGAGCCTTATACTCCAACCCCACAGCTCGTATCAGGCTTCAAAATTACTTTTCTTACCAATTCCCCATCTATAGGGGTACTAGGCAGGGCTGCCTGCTTTCTCCACTGATCTTCACCATTGCCATAGAACCCCTGGCAATCGCTATAAGGGAACACTCAGGCATCCGGGGGGTTAAATGTGGCCCCCAGTACACACAAATGCGCACTATTTGCTAACGATCTACTCCTTTTAATCACCTCCCTTCTCGAATCAGTGGCTAACGTCATTCACCTTTTACAGAGGTTCGGTAGGGTCTCAGGTCTGAAAGTTAATATGGCAAAATTGGCTGCCATTAACATTAATGTCCCTGAGCAGGTAGTTCAACAGCTTAAGGATAGGTGCCATTTTTCCTGGAGCCCTAACTATATTCCCTACCTTGGTATTAATCTGGCATCTAACATTGATCAACTGTACATGGTTAACTACTCCCCTATGTTTAAGCAACTCTCGGAGGACCTCGGCAACTGGGGGAATTTAGGCATCTCTTGGTTGGGTAGGGTTAACACGGTCAAGATGACCTCCTGCCTAGAATCCTTTACTTGTTTAGATCCCTACTAGTGTTGACCGAACCCGGACTGTAACGTTCGGGTCTGTACCAAACTTTCGGGTGTCCGGGACCCGGACCCGAACACGGACATTTCAAAAAAAGTTTGGGTTCGGGTTCTGGGTTCGGGTAGTTGATCATGCATGTTGAATAGCTGCAGGGCAGCCAATCAACAAGCATTTCACTGGTTTGCCCTTAGAAGCCATCACAGCCATGCCTACTAATGGCATGGCTGTGATTGGCCAATGCATCATGTGACCCAGCCTCTTTATAAGCTGGAGTCACAGTGCTGCATGTCACATGCTCGTGCACAACGATCAGATTGTTGTAGTAATTTGAGATTTCAAATACTGCTGCTTTGAGTTGCAGATTGCAGATCAAACTCTGCCTAACGCAACGATTGTTACGATCGTACACAACGATCAGATTGTTGGAGTAATTTGAGGTTTCACATACTGCTGCTTTGAGTGACACATTGCAGATCAAACCCTGCCTAACACAGCGATCGTTACGATAGTACACAACAATCAGATTGTGGGATCATACACAACGATCAGATTGTGGGAGTAATTTGAGATTTCACATACTGCTGCTTTGAGCGATCTGACTGCACTAGGTAGAGGCTTC
>BLSH010363648.1:19562-31155 GCA_018402905.1 Glandirana rugosa | reverse complement strand
CAATAATTCTAGCACTAGACCTCCTCTGTAACTCTAAACATGTAACCTGTAAAAAATTTTAAAGCGTCGCCTATGGAGATTTTTAAGTACCAAAGTTTGGCGCAATTCCACGAATGTTCGCAATGTTAAAGCATGACATGTTGGGTATCAATTTACTCGGCGTAACATCCTCTTTTACAACATACAAAAAAATTGGGCTAACTTTACTGTTTTGTATTTTTTTAATTCACTAAACTGTTTCTTTTCCAAAAAAAACGCGTTTGAAAAATTCCTGCGCAAATATCGTGTGATATAAAAAGTTGCAATGATTGCCATTTTATTCCCTAGAGTGCCTGCTAAAAAAACATATATAATGTTTGGGGGTTCTGAGTATTTTTCTAGCAAAAAAATGATGATTTTTACATGTAGGAGAGGAGTGTCAGAAATGGCCCGGTAAGGAAGGGGTTAATAAAAACAGCGCCTTTTCATATGGAAGGAGAGCGATCCACGCTTCCTTCAAACCAGATGGCTATAGCGTCCTGGCATTCAGTCCTGTCAGTACGACTAGCTCCTCCCCTACCGGTTTCGTCACAGGATGACATCATGGGGCGTGTTTCGGACGTACATGGGAATGACAAATTTTATACAAGCCAGAGGCGGCGTACCACCGGCCGTTCGCCGTCAACCAGCAAACAGGAAACAGGAAGCAGTCATTCCCCCATGCAGGGGGACACATTCCAGCCAAAAGGAGCCGCTCACCATATAAATAAAAAATCCTATAAAATAAGAATATCTGGAATGGGTACTGTCCCCTGCAGTAATCAAACCAGGGTCCGATCCATCCAGATTACATTATAGTAAAAGTGTAAAGTTCGGGTCCGTACCGAACTTTGGGGTGTCCATGACCCGGAGCCGAACATTTGAAAAAAAGTTTGGGTTCTGATATTTGATCCCGCCTGTTGAATAGCTGCAGGGCAGCCAATCAACAAGCGTTTCACTGGTTTGCCCTTAGAAGCCATCACAGCCATGCCTGCTAATGGCATGGCTGTGATTGGCCAGTGCATAATGTGACCCAGCCTCTGTATAAGCTGGAGTCACGTAGCGCTGCATGTCACATCCCCTCAGGCTAGTCTAGGGAGAGGATGCTGCCGGCGCTGTGAGGGACAGATTGCAGATATAACATCTCATCCTGCATTACAGAACGATCTGATTCTGGACTAGGTAGAGTCTACTGCTTTGTTCTAAAATCATCTCCTAGTTCTACAGGGTCAGGTTCCTGCTGTTGCTTAGAGGGACAGATTATTGTTCTAAAATCGCCTACTCCTATAGGATCAGGTTCCTGCTGTTGCTGTAAGGGACAGATTATTGTTCTAAAATCATATCCATTGGTATACTTGTTTTTTTGAATATGCCTCAATATTTTGGGGGCTACCCCAATTAAAAAAAAAAAACAAAAAAAAAAAAAAAAAAATACAAACAAAAAGTGTTGGCCACCTCCTCCTCCTCAACCACCGCCACTTCCACCTACACTGCCATGGTCACAGCCTAGACAACCTCTAGGCTCCTACTCCACATCCACCACCCCCCCCCCCCTCCCATTTTTATTTTTTTTTATTTGATTTTAAGTTATTTTCCCTATCCCCATTTTTTTGTAGGGCACTTGTCCTACTCTTACCCCCATTTTACTTCCTTTTGCAGCCCTCTAGCACTTGCCAGGACTTTTTTTACAGCCTTTTATGTGCCGAAAAGTTTGGGTCCCCATTGACTTCAAAGGGGTTTGGGGTCAAGCTCGGTACCGAACCCAAAATTTTTTAACGAGGTTCGGCCGAACCCGAACATTTAGGTGTCCGCTCAACTCTAACAGTAACTGAAAAGCCAGAACACATTGCCATCTAGTGGACAAAAAGAAGAAAAACATTACAAATTCAACTCACTACAGGAAAAACATAACAATTGAGAGTCCTATAATAATGAACACAAAGTCTTCCTCTGTATCCAATAAAAATGATATCCCGTATTCTTCTCCCCATTATACTAGGTCCATAAAGGACACATTAAATAAAACCAGACCGGAATAAAGGGATTTTATTAAAACTTACCGTAAAATCCTTTTCTCTGAGTTCACTGACAGACGCAGCCCTTCATAGACAAGTGGGGTTATATGCACATCCTACCAGGAGTAGACCTAGGCAAATAGAAAGAAAGCAAGCTGACCCCTCCCAGGGGGCCGTCCTCACTCTATCATATAAACCCCCTGCTCTGCATGGCATATCAGTTCGTAACAAGCCGTACAAACGCAACACAGAGGGGTGGGTGCTGCGGCTGTCAATGAACTCAGAGAAAAGGATTTTACGGTAAGTTTTAATAAAATCCCTTTTTCTCTTACGTTCACTGACAGACGCAGCCCTTCATGGACAAGTGGGGATGTCCCAAAGCTGTGTCAGTCAAGAGGGGTGAGTAAACAACAACAACTGTACCCAACAGAGTCCTCTCAGGAGGTGCCAACCGCACCTACACCGCTGCCTGCAAAACTTTGCGGCCAAAAGGCAGCATCCGCAGATGCTGAAATATCAACTTTGTAAAACTCAGTAAACGTGTGCACCGAGGCCCAAGTAGCCGCCTTGCACACCTGTGACACCGAAGCCTGGTGTCTGAAAGCCCAGGAAGTGCTAACTGCCCCAGTGGAACGAGCCGTGACTGGAAAAGGGGGGACTTTGCCCCGAACAGTATACGCATGGGTCACGGTCTGCCTGATCCAACGGGAAACAGTAGCCGACGAGGCTGCCAATCCTTTGCGTAGACCATCCGTCAGCACAAACAATGCATCAGACTTCCGAAAAGAAGCTGTAGCCTCCAAGTACACCCGCAAAGCCCTCACGACATCCAAAGAATGTAACTCAAATTCCTTGGGATGCGACGGGTGCAGACATAAGGAAGGAAGAACAATATCTTCATTAATGTGAAAAGGAGAGACCACCTTTGGCAGAAACGAAGGAGAAGGGCGCAAGACCGCCTTGTCCTTGTGAAGGACTAGGTAAGGAGACTTGCAGGAAAACGCTGCCAACTCAGACACCCGCCTAGCGGATGTAATGGCCAGCAAGAAGGCCACTTTCCTCATATGGCGGTTTCTGCAGAACAGAAAGCACCAAATTCAAATCCCACGGCGCCAAAGGCGTCTGTATCTGAGGAGCCACATGGCGTACACCCTGTACAAATGTACGAATCAAAGAATGCGACGCCAAAGGCCGCTGAAAAAGAATCACCAGAGCTAAAATCTGACCCTTAAGAGTACTCAATGCCAATTTATTTATCCAGGCCCTGCTGCAAAAAGGCCAGGACCCGGGACACAACGTAAGAGCGAGGGTTCCAACCCCCTGCCTCACACCAGGCAATAGAAGCCTTCCAGGTGCGATGATAGATCTTGCGCAAAGTACACTTACGCGCTTTAAGCATGGTAGGGATCACGGAGTCAGCGACACTCCTATCCCTCAACACCTGGGACTCAACAGCCAAGCTGTCAAAGCCAGCGAGGGTAAAGCAGGGTGCAGGATGGGTCCCTGTGACAGGAGATATTCTCACAGCGGAAGACGCCAGGGAACATCTGTCACCATTCGCACCACGTCGGCGTACCAAGGGCGCCGAGGCCAATCCGGAGCTACCAGGATTGTCGGAATCCCTTCCGCTTCTATCCTGCGCAGAAGCCACGGTAGAAGCTTGATAGGAGGGAAGGCGTACAGGAGCCGATACCGACAACAAGGCGCTACCAACACTTCCGTGTCACCCGCCAGCGGGTCCCTTGTCCTGCACACGAAGGTCTGCACCTTGTGATTGAACCTGGACGCCATGAGGTCCACGTCTGGCGTGCCCCACTTGTGACAAATCTGGCGGAACACCTCTGGATGTAGGGACCATTCCCCCTGATCCAGTGTCTGGCGACTGAGAAAATCCGCCTGTCACTTTTCTACGCCCGGAATGTAAATGACGTGCCATTGCGCTGTCCGACTGAACCCGAACCGGGGGGCCGCGCAGCCTTACCGTCCAGTGGGAGAGGCAAAGCCTGATAACCCTCCACTCCAGCACATTGATCGGAAGGCGGGATTCCTGTGACGACCAACAGCCCTAAGCAGATAGTTGCCCCAGGATCTCCCCCCCCCCCCCCCCCAGCCCGAAAGGCTGGCGTCCGTCGTGACTATCTACCAATTCAGGGGAAGGAAAGACCATCCCAACGTTAGAGCCGGGGCCCGAAGCCACCAGACCAACGATCCTCTGGTCTGATGATCCAATATGATCAGCTGGTCCAGGGACAGCGGAGACTTGTCCCACCATGACTGAACCGCTCGCTGTAGGAGCCGAGTGTGACTCTGGGCGTAAGGTATCACCTCGAAGGCTGAAACCATGAGCCCCAACACCCGTATACAGAACCGTAAGGAGGACCACTGGCGTGACAGCAGGGTTCACACCGCTGCTTGCAAGGTCAGTAACTTAGCCGGAGGTAAGAACACCTTCGCCTGCTCCGCGTCCAGAATCAGACCCAGGTATTCCAGGCAACAGGACGGGGTCAATGTCGACTTCTGCAGGTTGATCAGCCAGCCGAAGTCTTTCAACGAGGCCATGGTGATAGCCACGTTCTCCTCCAGAGCCGAGGCAGACTCCACTCTCAGGAGTAGGTCGTCGAGGTAAGCTACCACCGCAATGCCTCTCTGCCTCAACAGCGCCAGCACCGGGGCCACCAGCTTGGTGAACACCCGAGGAGCCGAGGCCAGACCGAAGGGAAGTGCCAGGAATTGGTAATGTAGATCTCCCACCGCAAAGCGCAGGAAGCGCTGGTGCCGGAGACAAATGGGAACATGGAAGTGCGCGTCCCTGATATCCAGAGACGCCATGAAGTCCCCTTGGTGCAGGGCGGCCACGACCGAACGGACAGATTCCATTCTGAATTTTCGCGCCTTCACAAATGGGTTTAGCGCTTTTAAGTCCAGAACTGGCCCGACTCCACCCTTTTTGGGTACCACAAAAAGATTTAAATAGAAGCCGCGGAACCTTTCCAGCGGAGGTACTGGCACAATTACCCCTTGTTCGGAGAGCGACTGAACCTCCTCTAGGAGAGCCTCCTGACGCCCCTGAGAAAGTCTTAAGTTTGATGGGAAGAACCTGTCTGGGGGTATAGTGCTGAACTCTATCCTTTACCCGGAGGACACCACATCCTGCACCCAGAGTCGACTGCCCTGAAACGGGAGATCCGTGAGACCCTTCTTAGACGCGTGGTCCCCCGACCAAGAGCGTAACCACAGCACCCATCTGATAATGACTGCGAAAACAGACAGACATTTTAGACAACATGGGAAGTAGGTCCAAAGCTGCATCACACAGGTACCGAAGACACTCTATCAAATGCTCTGCTCGCTGCGACGCCTCAAGCGACCTCCCGCAGCTCAACTCGTTGTGCAACTCAGTCGCACACTCGGTACGGGATTGCGTGGCCATAGCTGACGCCAGAGCTAGTCTCATGGCTGACCCCGCCAACAAGAACAGTGCTTTGGACACCGCCTCCGTCTGCCTATCGGCCTGATCCTTAAAAGATGGAGACCCCTCCAAGGGGATGGTCGTTGCCTTATTCAGGCGAGCCACCGGAGGGTCCACTGCGGGGGATGCCGACTTCTTGACAAAACTATCCTCAAATGGGTAGCGTACCGCGAAACATTTGGGCAGGGCGAAGGAATTCTGCAGACGCTGCCATTCCTTATAGACCAGATGGTCAAAGAATTGATCATAAGGGTAAGCCCTAGGGGACCTAGGTGGCTTAACAGTTCCACAAACGTATGCAGTCTCCTGCGACTCCCCTGCTTGGTCCAGTCGCAAAGACGCACGAACATTAGCGATCAGTGCGGCCCCCAGCGCCTTCTCGCTCGCTACCGGGGCCACCTGGTCTTCCTCGCCGTCCGAGAGCCCCAGCTCACCCACTGAGAGCTCCACGGGGGTCCCCGTGACCACTGAGGCCACTTCCGGTTCCGACTCCTCCCCCGATGAAGGTGAACGATGTTTTTTAGGGGCCCCCTTAGCACGGCATGGCACCTCCCGGGGAAAAAATTTCCCAAATACTAATCTCAACTGGTCCAGGGACACTAGAGTCCCCAGCGCAGGTTGCGCTTGCACTGGCTCCTCCTTGGAAGGACCTTCAGGTTCAGCCGCCATTGCGCCACCAGATACGGACAGGCAGAAAAGCCCTGACACCCCCACAATGCAGCCCCACCGCTGCCCCACAGATCAACCCGGAAGGACACCCAGGAGGACTGCACCCACCACTGCCAGCACCCCAGGGAGAGCCCGGCTATACTTGCTGTTAGTTGCCTCTCAAGCGCTGCATCCCAGTAGGAGTGCTTAGTGACCGCCAGTCAGAGAGCCTGCGCCGCCTGTGCCATCCACGCTGTCCCAGAGTGAAAGAGGAAGCATCGGCTTAGCCGCATGTTTTTCTTCCCAGGCACATACAAAATGGCCACGAGCGGTCACAAGAGGCGAAAAGCCTGTAATACAGGCCGCGACTACAGCAAAATGGCCGCCGTTCGTTTCACTAGAGGCCAAACTCACTAACAAAATGGCCGCGGCTACGGCAAAATGGCGGGCGGATCGCCGCATGGTGACTCTAAAGCGCGGGTTGCGGTGCGGGGGAGGGGGGTGTAGGAGGGGAGAGTGGACACCCAGAGGGGACCTGAGCCCTAGAAGAAACCCTCCACCGGCCGGCCTAAACTGCTAAAATATGCCCAGCCCCCCCTCCGCGCCCCTAGGGGGGGGGGGAAAGAGGGGGTCACTCACCAATCCAACGGGCGTAGCGGGTAGCCACCCGGTTGCAGACCTTCCTCCCACTGCCAGAGAGGGATGCTGCAGGCCAAGGCACCTGGACGGGAACAGAGTCCGATCACTGGGCGCAAGTGGGGACCACCCACTGGCCACCCGCACGGAACGGGCACGACGCGGCGGACCCCGCCAAGGCTAAGGGTAGCTCGCATCTGTCGGCCGTGCTGGGGAAATTCCGATTCTGGATATCCTCTATGCCCCAGCCGGCTTCTTGATAGCAGTCTTCATCAGATAGCTTGAGTAAAAGCAAAAAAGCATAAAAAAAAAATGGGGAACCGCAGATCCCATAAGGGAACCAGGTCCAACTCCTTGCACTAGGCATAATAAAACTGATATGCTATGCACAGCAGGGGGGTTATATTTGAAAGAGGATGGCCCCCTGGTAGGGGTCAGCTTGCTTTCTTTCTATTTGCCTAGGTCTACTCCTGGTAGGATGTGCATATAGCCACACTTGTCTATGAAGGGCTGCGCCTGTCAGTGAACGTAAGAGAAATTAATATTTAAAAAACAGCATTCCAATTTTCATAAACACAACTCAACAGAATATCACTAATAAAGCAAGCCTCCGAGGGAAAAAAAAAGAAGAAAAAATATTGACAATACTCGCGTTATTGATGAAGGCATTTATATCCCACTCTACATTGAGTCCTAGGGGACTATAGGTCTTGGCCTTATAAAGCCACTGGGTCTCAAGGCGGGATACACCTCTTGTCATATGACTACTACGCCAATCACCCGAGTATTTATCAATACCAATAAAAGTAGTTCCCCTTGAGTCTCTATTGTGACATTTCGCATAATGTTGGAACAGACTATGGTTAGGAAAGCATATCACCCTGAACACACCATCCCCACAGTGAAACATGGTGATGGCAGCGTCATTTTATGGGGATGCTTTTCTTCAGCAGGGACAGAGAAGCTGGTAAGTTGATGAGAAGATTGCTGGAACCAAATTCAGGGCAATCTTAGAAGAAAACCTGTTAGAGTCTGCAAAAGACTTGAGACTGGGGCAGAGGTTCACCTTCCAGCAGGACAACGACCCTAAACATACAGCCAGAGCTACAACGGAATGGTTTAGATTAAAGCATATTCATGTGTTAGAATGGGCCAGTCAAAGTCCAGACCTAAATCCAATTGAGAATCTGTGGCAAGACTTGACAATTGCTGTTCACAGACGCTCTCCATCCAATCTGACAGAGCTTGAGCTACTTTGCAAAGAAGAATGGGCAAAAATGTCACTCTCTAGATGTGCAAAGCTGGTAGACATACCCAAAAAGACTTGCAGCTGTAATTGGAGAGAAAGGCGGATCTACAAAGTATTGACTACCTTTACGTTTTTGGTTGTAATATGACAAAATGTGGAAAATGTCAAGGGGTATGAATACTTTTTAAGGCACTGTAGCTTCCTGAAAACATCACAGCACCCTGGCTTGGCACTCCACTCAGGAGCCATCAGCCCTGATGTAAGCAGTAAGGATGGGCTTGGGCTTGTTCTTAAGTACAGGTGCCCGAGCCCGTCGGGACGTGAACCCTGCACTGTGCTAAACAGAGGCAATGATACATTCCCCGATCCCTGCAGCGGCACATCGGGGAATGTCTCCATGCCTGTGATTAGCGCAGTGCAGGGTTCACTTCCTGGCGGGCTCAGGCACGTGCACTTGGGAACACGCACGAGCCCTTCCTTAGTAAGCAGTAGGCTGGCTCTTGGGAGGAGGTATGCATATATCAAAATATATGGGTGTATGGTAGTCTGGAGGAGTGGAATTCATAGGAAGACTGTATCTATAAGAAGAAAGCCGAAGATAATGCCCATGTGTGATACTGAGCCAATATGCTTCAAAGAACGAGCATCCAATGAATGAAAGGGACAAGCCAGGGACAGGAAGGCTGGGGAGGGAATATCTACAGTAAATGATGTTGGGACGTCCTCCAGCCAGGAAAGAAGGCGGGCTCTGTCTGACTTGCTGCGGCTTAAAAACGGCACAGCATGCAGGGAAATCAGAGTAAGCAGAGTAAAAGGAGAGGTGTTTATACAACCGTGAAAGACTGAAAGGAAGGATGAAGTTAAGCTTTGACATTTACATATAGTATATTGCATTAAATATTAATGACATGAAAAGGCATTTATCCAGCATTGCACAAAAGCACACTCATTTATTCAGAGCTTCCAGAGCACTCAACGTCTTACAAAAGGTACAACACTGAAAATGCCAAGCCATTATTGTCAATTAAACTTTATGATCAAATTCTTTCAAAAACTCAATGTCACATGACTGCAGAGCTCACCGAGGTCACTAAGTATGGAAGCCAAAAGGGAGAATTGGAGCCTGACTGTTCAATAACTGGAAAACGCAACAATAATGTGGAAAGTACACACTATTGACAGAAAATAAAGCAGCAAGGAGACAGATGATATAACAAATGCTGGGTACATTTAAATATATAAAATAAATGGAATATATTGATACATAGGAGGAGGGGGGAATGGAGGATATATGTGTATATAGAGGAGGGGAGGAATGGAGGGTATATGTGTATATAGAGGAGGGGGGGAATGGAGGGTATATGTGTATATAGAGGAGGGGGGAATGGAGGGTAGTTGTGTATATAGAGGATGGAGGAATGGAGGGTATATGTGTATATAGAGGAGGGGGGGGAATGGAGGGTATATGTGTATATAGAGGAGGGGGGGAATGGAGGGTATATGTGTATATAGAGGAGGGAGGAATGGAGGGTATATGTGTATATAGAGGAGGGAGGAATGGAGGGTATATGTGTATATAGAGGAGGGGGGAATGGAGGGTATATGTGTATATAGAGGAGGGGGGAATGGAGGGTATATGTGTATATAGAGGAGGGAGGAATGGAGGGTATATGTGTATATAGAGGAGGGGGGGTGTATATAGGAGAGATGATCTCTATCTGCAGTCAGTAATGGGGGGGGGGGGGGTCTCTCCTCTGGCCGATCTCTGCACACATACCCCGATCCTCGCTCCAGCGATCACTCATCCCCCACACTCTGCACTGACTCAGGTGGAGAGAGAACCGGAAGCGGAAGTGTGTGCGGAGGGGCGGGGCTCCCGGCTGTCATTGTGATGATACATTGTATCCCTCTGGGTTATACTTTGTATCTCTCGCTGTGGATGGAGTTCCGGCGCGCACAGCGGTCTCTCCTCTATGCTCTCTCCCCCCTCCTGTCACCCGCTGATCGGTGCTGTTGCCGAGGATTATTGTTGCTCATTCATGCAAATTCCACAAACCATCCCCAGATATGAATGGATGAGAGCACACAATGCGGACACCTGGTTGGATCTTAGAAGATCACAAACTCCATGCAGACTCAGTGTCCCTTATGGGATCTTAGTCCACAATCCGGACCCTGTGCTGTAAATGAATCTTCTCATGTATAGTGATAAATATTCCATCATGAATAAAAGGTTGAGTCTGCTGCCATTATTTGCTTTCCAGAATTATTGCAACTGACTGTCCCAGGCTGAGTTTTATATACAATGCCCTGAAAAGTATTCACACCCCTTGAAATTCTCCACATTTTGTCATATTACAACCAAAAAGGTAAATGTATTTTATTGGGATTTTATGTGATTGACCGACACAAAGTGGCACATAATTGTGAAGTGGAAGGAAAATGATAAATGGTTTTCAAAATGTTTTACAAATAAACAGCAGTGGCCCGTCCATTGATGGCGCACAGGCACCTCCTCCCCTATCCCTGCCACCGCCACCTCCCCTATCCCTGCCACCGCCTCCTCCCCTATCCCTGCCACTGCCTCCACTATCCCTGCCACCGCCTCCTCCCCTATCCCTGCCACTGCCTCCACTATCCCTGCCACCGCCTCCTCCCCTATCCCTGCCACTGCCTCCACTATCCCTGCCACCGCCTCCTCCCCTATCCCTGCCACCGCCTCCACTATCCCTGCCACCGCCTCCTCCCCTATCCCTGACGCCGCCTCCTCCCCTATCCCTGCCACCGCTGCCTCCCCTATCCCTGACGCCGCTGCCTCCCCTATCCCTGACGCCACCACCGCCTCTTCTATCCCTGCCACCGCTGCCTCCCCTATCCCTGCCGCCATTGCCTCTCCAATCCCTGACGCCGCCGCCTCCTCTATCCCTGCCACCGCCACCTCCCCTATCCCTGCCGCCGCCGCCTCCCCTATCCCTGCCACCACCTCCTCCCCTATCCCTGCCTCCATTGCCTCTCCTATCCTTTCCGTTGCCTCCTCTATCCCGGCCACCGCCACCTCTCCTATCCCTGCTGCCGCCTCCTCCCCTATCCCTGCCGCCACCACCTCCCCTATACCTGCTACCGCCTCCTCCCCTTTCCCTGCCACCATTGCCTCTCCTATCCCTGATGCCGCTGCCTCCTCTATCCCTGCCACCACCACCTCCCCTATCCCTGCCACCGCCTCCTCCCCTATGCCTGCCGCCGCCTCCTCCCCTATCCCTGCCGCCGCCGCCTCCCCTATCACTGACGCCGCCACCTCCCCTATCCCTGCCGCCTCCCTTATCCCTGACGCCGCCACCTCCCCTATCCCTGCTGCCTCCTCCACCACCGTCCCTATCCCCTCCGCCGCCGCAGTCCCTATCCCCTCCGCCGCCGCAGTCCCTAACCTCTCCGTTACCGCCGTCCCTATCCCCTCCGTCGCCACCGTCCCTATCTTCTCCGCCGCCACCGCAGTCCCTATCCCCTCCGCCGTCGTCGTCCCTATCCCCTCCACCGCCGCAGTCCCTATTCCCTCCGCCG
>BLSH010363611.1:96175-107609 GCA_018402905.1 Glandirana rugosa | reverse complement strand
CTGTTCAGAGCCCTTTAAATCCTCTGGAACTATGTCCCCCAATCTGTCCAGAGCCCCTCCCATCCTCTGGAACTCCCAACCCCAATCTGTTCAGCGCCCCTCCCGTCCTCTGGAACTCTCTACCCCAATCTGTCAGAGCCCCTCCCGTCCTCTGGAACGCTCTACCCCAATGTGTTCAGAGCCCCTCCCATCCTTTTGAACTCTCTACCCTAATCTATACAGAGCCCCTCCTGTCCTCTGGAACTCCCTACCCCAATCTGTCCAGAGCCCCTCCCGTCCTCTGGAACTCCCTACCCCAATGTGTTCAGATCCCCTCCCATCCTCTGGAGATCTCTACTCCAATCTCTCCACAGTCCCTCCCGTCGTCTGGATCTCACTACCCCAATCTGTCCAGAGCCCCTCCCATCCTCTGGAACTCCCTACCCCAATCTTTGCAGAGCCCATTCCTGTCCTCTGGAACTCCCTACCCCAATCTGTCCAGTTCCCCTCCCATTGTCTCGAACTCCCTTCCGCTATCTGTTAAGAGTCCCTTTCATGCTCTGGAACTCCCTACCCCAATCTGTCCAGAGTCCATCTATCCAGAGTGCCGGCTGTTCTCTTCTGTACAGTGTTGGTTTGTGGGGTTCAAGTGGTTAAACTACCCACCATAGCGGGGTTTTTGGAGTAGAAGTAAATCTAGGCACCAGGTGGGTACAACTCAGTATGGGCGGGGGGCAATATTTTCCTCTTCTGTATTCACACTTCAGTAATCCCTCACAGTGCGATATTCTACCCAACACTATGAATGGAATGGGCCAATCCACTGCGACCGAGCGATTAACCCCCACTTTCTGCCAGTCTGTCTACCAATCACCATGAGTGACATCACAGTGCAGCGCACACAGAGGAGGCGTGGCTTGTGGTAGCACAGCTTTTACTACAATAAACAAGTAAGGATGAGTCCCGGGGGATGGGGGAGATCGGATTTGTGAACATTTCATTTGTCTCTTCATTCCCCGGGTTCAAATCTGCATGCAGTGAGGAGATATCCCGTGTGTATTCTGCCCTGACATTCACCCCTCATACAGCGGCCTGTCCATCTAAACGGCATGTCAGTGTGTTCAGGGTGAGTGAAGTAAAAGCGGAATGTTCTCAGGATGTGTCCTCTGCAGATCGAATATTGGGAGAAGAAAACAAATTGTGAATGGGCAATGTGACGGGAAGCCCAGCTCCCCCAGGCCCCTCTTATGTGTAAGTCTATTAGGGGCACAGGGTGACCGAGAACCCCCAGCCTGACCATCTAGTAAAAAGTCTACAACGGTATATGAGACAATATATAAAGTCACGGCAGTCACTTTGGGGCCCAGCTTACCTTAGAGAGCTCTGGAAGCCCATTTCCCAGCCCCCTCTAATGTGCAAGTCTATTAGGGGCACAGGGTGACCGAGAACCCCGGTCTGATCTGTCCTAACCCGACTCACCGTACAACCACACCGGACTCAGCATTTCCTTTTAACACTGCTGTCCTGCATTCTGTATGTGTGGTTTGTGCTGAAGGAGTGTGGGGGGCTCTTCTACTGCGGACATTGATATTCATGAAAGTATTAAGATAAATCATTTCACCTTTCAGACTGCTGGAACGTTGTATAAATACTGCTGTGCTCATAAGTTTTCATACCCTGGCAGAATTTATGATTTCTTGGCCATTTTTCTGAGAATGGATTGAGAACACAAAAACCTTTCTTTCACTCATGGTTGGTATTTGGCTGAAGCCATTTATTATCAATCAGCTGTGTTTACTATTTTTATATCATAATGACAACAGAAACTCCCCAAATCACCCTGATCAAAAGTTTACATACCCTGATAACTTGCACACAAGTTGGCATAAAGGGGTTTGAATGGCTATTAAAGGTAACCATCCTCACCTGTGATCTCTTTTCTTGTGATTAGTGTGTGTGTATAAAAGGTCAATGAGTTTCTGGACTCCTGACAGACCCCTTGCATCTTTCATCCAGTGCTGCACTGACGTTTCTGGATTCTGAGTGATGGGGAAAGCAAAAGAATTGCCAAAGGATCTGCGGGAAAAGGTAGTTGAACTGTGTGAAACAGGGAAGGGATATAAAAAGATATCCAAGGAACTGAGAATGCCAATCAGCAGGGTTCAAACTCTAATCAAGAAGTGGAAAATGGGGGGTTCTGTTGGAACCAAACCACAAAACTAAAATTTCAGCCACAACTGCCAGGGAAATTATTGGGGGGTTCAAAGAAAAACCCACAAATAACTTCAGGACTCTCTGAAAACATGGGGTGTGGAAGTTACAAGATGCCCAATAAGGAGGCACTTGAAGAAAGATGGGCTGCATGGTCGAGTCGCCAGAAGAAAACCATTACTGGGCAAATGCCACAAAGTATCCCCCTTACAATACGCCAAACAGCCCAGAGACAAGACTCAAACCTTCTGCCACAAAGTATTCCACTTACAATACGCCAAACAGCCCAGAGACAAGACTCAAACCTTCTGCCACAAAGTATCCCTCTTACAATACGCCAAACAGCACAGAGACAAGACTCAAACCTTCTGCCACAAAGTATCCCTCTTATAATAAGCCAAACAGCACAGAGACAAGACCCAAACCTTCTGCCACAAAGTATCCCGCATACAATACACCAAACAGCCCAGAGACAAGACTCAAACCTTCTGCCACAAAGTATCCCACTTACAATACACCAAACAGCACAGAGACAAGACCCAAACCTTCTGCCACAAAGTATCCCACTTACAATACACCAAACAGCCCAGAGACAAGACTCAAACCTTCTGCCACAAAGTATCCGGCTTACAATACGCCAAACAGCCCAGAGACAAGACTCAAACCTTCTGCCACAAAGTATCCCACTTACAATACGCCAAACAGCCCAGAGGCAAGACTCAAACCTTCTGCCACAAAGTATCCCACTTACAATACACCAAACAGCACAGAGACAAGACCCAAACCTTCTACCACAAAGTATCCCTCTTACAATACGCCAAACAGCCCAGAGACAAGACTCAAACCTTCTGCCACAAAGTATCCCACTTACAATACACCAAACAGCACAGAGACAAGACTCAAACCTTCTGCCACAAAGTATCGCACTTACAATACACCAAACAGCACAGAGATAAGACTCAAACCTTCTGCCACAAAGTATTCCGCTTACAATACGCCAAACAGCCCAGAGACAAGACTCAAACCTTCTGCCACAAAGTATTCCGCTTACAATACGCCAAACAGCACAGAGACAAGACTCAAACCTTCTGCCACAAAGTATCCCTCTTACAATACGCCAAAAAGCACAGAGACAAGACTCAAACCTTCTGCCACAAAGTATCCCACTTACAATACACCAAACAGCACAGAGACAAGACTCAAACCTTCTGCCACAAAGTATCGCACTTACAATACACCAAACAGCACAGAGATAAGACTCAAACCTTCTGCCACAAAGTATTCCGCTTACAATACGCCAAACAGCCCAGAGACAAGACTCAAACCTTCTGCCACAAAGTATCCCACTTACAATACGCCAAACAGCACAGAGACAAGACTCAAACCTTCTGCCACAAAGTATTCCGCTTACAATACACCAAACAGCACAGAGACAAGATCCAAACCTTCTGCCACAAAGTATCCCACTTACAATATGCCAAACAGCACAGAGACAAGACTCAAACCTTCTGCCACAAAGTATCCCACTTACAATACACCAAACAGCAAAGAGACAAGACTCAAACCTTCTGCCACAAAGTATCCCTCTTACAATACACCAAACAGCCCAGAGACAAGACTCAAACCTTCTACCACAAAGTATCCCTCTTACAATACACCAAACAGCACAGAGACAAGACCCAAACCTTCTGCCACAAAGTATCCCTCTTACAATACACCAAACAGCCCAGAGACAAGACCCAAACCTTCTGCCACAAAGTATCCCCCTTACAATACGCCAAACAGCACAGAGACAAGACTCAAACCTTCTGCCACAAAGTATTCCGCTTACAATACGCCAAACAGCCCAGAGACAAGACTCAAACCTTCTGCCACAAAGTATCCCACTTACAATACACCAAACAGCACAGAGACAAGACTCAAACCTTCTGCCACAAAGTATCCCACTTACAATACACCAAACAGCAAAGAGACAAGACTCAAACCTTCTGCCACAAAGTATCCCTCTTACAATACACCAAACAGCCCAGAGACAAGACTCAAACCTTCTACCACAAAGTATCCCTCTTACAATACACCAAACAGCACAGAGACAAGACCCAAACCTTCTGCCACAAAGTATCCCTCTTACAATACACCAAACAGCCCAGAGACAAGACCCAAACCTTCTGCCACAAAGTATCCCCCTTACAATACGCCAAACAGCACAGAGACAAGACTCAAACCTTCTGCCACAAAGTATTCCGCTTACAATACGCCAAACAGCCCAGAGACAAGACTCAAACCTTCTGCCACAAAGTATCCCACTTACAATACACCAAACAGCACAGAGACAAGACCCAAACCTTCTACCACAAAGTATCCCTCTTACAATACGCCAAACCGCCCAGAGACAAGACTCAAACCTTCTGCCACAAAGTATCCCACTTAAAATACACCAAACAGCACAGAGACAAGACCCAAACCTTCTACCACAAAGTATCCCTCTTACAATACAACAAACAGCCCAGAGACAAGACTCAAACCTTCTGCCACAAAGTATCCCACTTACAATACACCAAACAGCACAGAGACAAGACTCAAACCTTCTGCCACAAAGTATCCCTCTTACAATACAACTAACAGCCCAGAGACAAGACTCAAACCTTCTGCCACAAAGTATTCCGCTTACAATACGCCAAACAGCACAGAGACAAGACTCAAACCTTCTGCCACAAAGTATCCCTCTTACAATACGCCAAAAAGCACAGAGACAAGACTCAAACCTTCTGCCACAAAGTATCCCACTTACAATATGCCAAACAGCAAAGAGACAAGATCCAAACCTTCTGCCACAAAGTATCCCACTTACAATACACCAAACAGCACAGAGACAAGACTCAAACCTTCTGCCACAAAGTATCCCTCTTACAATACAACTAACAGCCCAGAGATAAGACTCAAACCTTCTGCCACAAAGTATTCCGCTTACAATACGCCAAACAGCCCAGAGACAAGACTCAAACCTTCTGCCACAAAGTATCCCGCTTACAATACGCCAAACAGCACAGAGACAAGACCCAAACCTTCTGCCACAAAGTATCCCTCTTACAATACGCCAAACAGCACAGAGACAAGACTCAAACCTTCTGCCACAAAGTATCCCTCTTACAATATGCCAAACAGCACAGAGACAAGACTCAAACCTTCTGCCACAAAGTATCCCACTTACAATATGCCAAACAGCAAAGAGACAAGATCCAAACCTTCTGCCACAAAGTATCCCACTTACAATACACCAAACCGCACAGAGACAAGACTCAAACCTTCTGCCACAAAGTATTCCGCTTACAATACGCCAAACAGCCCAGAGACAAGACTCAAACCTTCTGCCACAAAGTATCCCACTTACAATACACCAAACCGCACAGAGACAAGACTCAAACCTTCTGCCACAAGGTATTCCGCTTACAATACGCCAAACAGCACAGAGACAAGACTCAAACCTTCTGCCACAAAGTATCCCACTTACAATACGCCAAACAGCACAGAGACAAGACTCAAACCTTCTGCCACAAAGTATTCCGCTTACAATACACAAAACAGCACAGAGACAAGATCCAAACCTTCTGCCACAAAGTATCCCACTTACAATATGCCAAACAGCACAGAGACAAGACTCAAACCTTCTGCCACAAAGTATCCCACTTACAATACACCAAACAGCACAGAGACAAGACTCAAACCTTCTGCCACAAAGTATCCCTCTTACAATACACCAAACAGCCCAGAGACAAGACTCAAACCTTCTACCACAAAGTATCCCTCTTACAATACACCAAACAGCACAGAGACAAGACTCAAACCTTCTGCCACAAAGTATCCCTCTTACAATACGCCAAACAGCACAGAGAAAAGACCCAAACCTTCTGCCACAAAGTATCCCCCTTACAACACACCAAACAGCACAGAGACAAGACTCAAACCTTCTGCCACAAAGTATCCTGCTTACAATACGCCAAACAGCACAGAGACAAGACTCAAACCTTCTGCCACAAAGTATCCCTCTTACAATACGCCAAACAGCCCAGAGACAAGACCCAAACATTCTGCCACAAAGTATTCTGCTTACAATACACCAAACAGCCAAGAGACAAGACCCAAACCTTCTGCCACAAAGTATTCCGCTTACAATACACCAAACAGCACAGAGACAAGACTCAAACCTTCTGCCACAAAGTATCTGGCTTACAATACACCAAACAGCACAGAGACAAGACCCAAACCTTCTGCCACAAAGTATTCTGCTTACAATACACCAAACAGCCAAGAGACAAGACCCAAACCTTCTGCCACAAAGTATTCCGCTTACAATACACCAAACAGCACAGAGACAAGACTCAAACCTTCTGCCACAAAGTATCTGGCTTACAATACACCAAACAGCACAGAGACAAGACTCAAACCTTCTGCCACAAAGTATCTGGCTTAAAATACACCAAACAGCCCAGAAACAAGACTCAAACCTTCTGCCACAAAGTATCCCTCTTACAATACGCCAAACAGCCCAGAGATAAGACTCAAACCTTCTGCCTCAAAGTATCCCACTTACAATACACCAAACAGCCCAGAGACAAGACTCAAACCTTCTGCCACAAAGTATCCCACTTACAATACACCAAACAGCACAGAGACAAGACTCAAACCTTCTGCCACAAAGTATCCCTCTTACAATACACCAAACAGCACAGAGACAAGACCCAAACCTTCTGCCACAAAGTATCCCACTTACAATACGCCAAACAGCACAGAGACAAGACCCAAACCTTCTGCCACAAAGTATCCCACTTACAAAACGCCAAACAGCCCAGAGACAAGACCCAAACCTTCTGCCACAAAGTTTCCCACTTACAATACACCAAACAGCACAGAGACAAGACTCAAACCTTCTACCACAAAGTATCCCTCTTACAATACACCAAACAGCACAGAGACAAGACTCAAACCTTCTGCCACAAAGTATCCCACTTACAATACACCAAACAGCACAGAGACAAGACTCAAACCTTCTGCCACAAAGTATCCCACTTACAATACATCAAACAGCACAGAGACAAGACTCAAACCTTCTGCCACAAAGTATCCCCTCTTACAATACGCCAAACAGCCCAGAGACAAGACTCAAATCTTCTACCACAAAGTATCCCACTTACAATACGCCAAACAGCCCAGAGACAAGACCCAAACCTTCTGCCACAAAGTATCCCACTTACAATACGCCAAACAGCACAGAGACAAGACCCAAACCTTCTGCCACAAAGTATCCCACTTACAAAACGCCAAACAGCCCAGAGACAAGACCCAAACCTTCTGCCACAAAGTTTCCCACTTACAATACACCAAACAGCACAGAGACAAGACTCAAACCTTCTACCACAAAGTATCCCTCTTACAATACACCAAACAGCACAGAGACAAGACTCAAACCTTCTGCCACAAAGTATCCCACTTACAATACACCAAACAGCACAGAGAAAAGACCCAAACCTTCTGCCACAAAGTATCCCGCTTACAATACGCTAAACAGCCCAGAGATAAGACTCAAACCTTCTGCCACAAAGTATCCCTCTTACAATACACCAAACAGCACAGAGACAAGCCTCAAACCTTCTGCCACAAAGTATCCCACTTACAATACGCCAAACAGCACAGAGACAAGACCCAAACCTTCTGCCACAAAGTATCCCACTTACAATACACCAAACAGCACAGAGACAAGACTCAAACCTTCTGCCACAAAGTATCCCACTTACAATACACCAAACAGCACAGAGACAAGACTCAAACCTACTGCCACAAAGTATCCCTCTTACAATACACCAAACAGCCCAGAGACAAGACTCAAACCTTCTGCCACAAAGTATCCCTCTTACAATACACCAAACAGCACAGAGACAAGACTCAAACCTTCTGCCACAAAGTATCCCTCTTACAATACGCCAAACAGCACAGAGACAAGACTCAAACCTTCTGCCACAAAGTATCCCACTTACAATACGCCAAACAGCACAGAGACAAGACCCAAACCTTCTGCCACAAAGTATCCCGCTTACAATACGCCAAACAGCACAGAGACAAGACTCAAACCTTCTGCCACAAAGTATCCGGCTTACAATACACCAAACAGCACAGAGACAAGACTCAAACCTCCTGCCACAAAGTATCCCCCTTACAATACACCAAACAGCACAGAGACAAGACTCAAACCTCCTGCCACAAAGTATCCCGCTTACAATACGCCAAACAGCCCAGAGACAAGACCCAAACCTTCTGCCACAAAGTATCCCACTTACAATACACCAAACAGCACAGAGATAAGACTCAAACCTTCTGCCACAAAGTATCCCACTTACAATACACCAAACAGCACAGAGATAAGACTCAAACCTTCTGCCACAAAGTATCCCACTTACAATACACCAAACAGCACAGAGACAAGACTCAAACCTTCTGCCACAAAGTATCCCCCTTACAATACACCAAACAGCCCAGAGACAAGACTCAAACCTTCTGCCACAAAGTATCCTGCTTACAATACGCCAAACAGCACAGAGACAAGACTCAAACCTTCTGCCACAAAGTATCCCCCTTACAATACACCAAACAGCCCAGAGACAAGACCCAAACCTTCTGCCACAAAGTATCCTGCTTACAATACGCCAAACAGCACAGAGACAAGACTCAAACCTTCTGCCACAAAGTATCCCTCTTACAATATGCCAAACAGCACAGAGACAAGACTCAAACCTTCTGCCACAAAGTATCCCCCTTACAATACACCAAACAGCCCAGAGACAAGACTCAAACCTTCTGCCACAAAGTATCCCTCTTACAATACGCCAAACAGCACAGAGACAAGACTCAAACCTTCTGCCACAAAGTATCCCACTTACAATACACCAAACAGCACAGAGACAAGACTCAAACCTCCTGCCACAAAGTATCAAAACCCTAACATACAAAGCCATTTACAATTCTGCCCCATGCTACATCACCAATCTGATCTCCAACCATCACCCAAACCGTTCTCTTCGCTCCTCCCAACACCTTCTGCTCTCCAGCTCCCTTGTCTCCTCCTCCCCTGGACTTCTCCAGAGCCTCTCCCATCCTCTGGAACTCTCTACCCCAATCCGTCCACCTATCTCCTCTGTCCACTTTTAGGCGATCCCTGAGAACTCCTCTCTTCGGGGGAGGGCTATCCTGGCTCTCGGAGTGCGGCCGGTACTACAGGAAGTATGCAGGGCAGGGATCTCCGCCTTCCCTTAGTAAAAGCCCCTCCCATACCCGACAGTGAGAAAGCACTGCTCAGCACACATTTAACCCTTTAATTGCCCTGGGTGTTAACCCCTTCCCAGCCGGTGTCATTAGTACAGTGACAGTGCATATTTTTCAGTTAGTGTCCGATTGGCCCGCCGCAATGTCGCAGTCCCGCTATAAGCCGCTGATCGCCGCCATTGCCAGTAAAAATGAAAATAAGTTTGATAAATCCGGTCACCTGAGACAAAGCACCAATCATCATCCGCATTCTGAGGAGTGTGGGCGGAGACACAGAGGTCCAGCCATTCCAGAGCTTGGAAAATAAATTGAAACAACAAGTTCCGCCTCCTACTCCTCCCCCTATGGGTCATGTGACCGTTGAAGCTGCTATGCCTGGAATAGGAAATGAATTGGAGTGGGAGGAGTAAAGAGGGAGGGGGAGGAGCAGTGGAGGACGGGGAGGAGCAGGGATAGGAAGGGGAGGGGTTAAAACGGATTCTCCTGAAAATCCAGCAGGGATTATGGAACGAGGCGGTGGCTGAGGTGCTGCGCACCAATCACGTCACGGGGCTTTCAGCTCGGAATCTTATTGGCTGCGGAGACATCTGCCAGCCCAAAGCGTAAACAGAACGTCGGTCACCGAAGGCGGAACTGAAAGGACAGAAGAGCCAATAGAAACCAAACCGGAACAATTTATATCCAATGAAAACATAGAAAAGTTTGAAGGACAGGAGAAGCATCCAATCAGAGAGCGAATCGCATTCCAACAACCACTGCACGTGACGGAAACCCGGAGAAGACGCAGAGAGTGTGAGAGACCCTGCGAGAGGGGGAGGGGAGACCCCAGAGTGTTCTATAGAGAGAGGGGGGACCCCAGAGTGTTTTATAGAGAGAGGGGGGATCCCAGAGTGTTCTATAGAGAGAGGAGAGACCCCAGAGTGTTCTATAGAGAGAAGGGGGACCCCAGAGTGTTCTATAGAGAGAGGGGGGACCCCAGAGTGTTCTATAGAGAGAGGGGGACCCCAGAGTGTTCTATAGAGAGAAGGGGGACCCCAGAGTGTTCTATAGAGAGAGGGGAGACCCCAGAGTGTTCTATAGAGAGAGGGGGGATCCCAGAGTGTTCTATAGAGAGAGGAGAGACCCCAGAGTGTTCTATAGAGAGAGGGGGACCCCAGAGTGTTCTATAGAGAGAGGGGGGACCCCAGAGTGTTCTATAGAGAGAGGGGAGACCCCAGAGTGTTCTATAGAGAGAGGGGGGACCCCAGAGTGCTCTATAGAGAGAGGGGGGACCCCAGAGTGTTCTATAGAGAGAGGGGAGACCCCAGAGTGTTCTATAGAGAGAGGGGGGACCCCAGAGTGCTCTATAGAGAGAAGGGGGACCCCAGAGTGTTCTATAGAGAGAGGGGGCCCCAGAGTGTTCTATAGAGAGAGGGGGGACCCCAGAGTGTTCTATAGAGAGATGGGGGACCCCAGAGTGCTCTATAGAGAGAAGGGGGACCCCAGAGTGTTCTATAGAGAGAGGGGGCCCCAGAGTGTTCTATAGAGAGAGGGGGGACCCCAGAGTGTTCTATAGAGAGAGGGGGGACCCCAGAGTGCTCTATAGAGAGAGGGGGGACCCCAGAGTGTTCTATAGAGAGAGGGGGGACCCCAGAGTGTTCTATAGAGAGGGGGGGCCCCAGAGTGCTCTATAGAGAGAGGGGAGTCCCCAGAGTGTTCTATAGAGAGAGGGCAGGCCCCAGAGTGTCCTATAGAGAGAGGGGGGACCCCAGAGTGCTCTATAGAGAGAGGGGGACCCCAGAGTGTTCTATAGAGAGAGGGGAGTCCCCAGAGTGTTCTATAGAGAGAGGGGGGACCCCAGAGTGTTCTATAGAGAGGGGGGTGTGAGACCCCAGGGGGGAGAGATATCTTGTGAGACCCCAGGGGGGAGAGAGATATCTTGTGAGACCCC
>BLSH010363611.1:80850-92563 GCA_018402905.1 Glandirana rugosa | reverse complement strand
GGGGGACCCCAGAGTGTTCTATAGAGAGTGGGGGGACCCCAGAGTGTTCTATAGAGAGTGGGGGGACCCCAGAGTGTTCTATAGAGAGTGGGGGGACCCCAGAGTTCTATAGAAAGGGGGGACCCCAGAGTGTTCTATAGAGAGAGGGGGGACCCCAGAGTGTTCTATAGAGAGAGGGGGGACCCCAGAGTGTTCTATAGAGAGAGGGGGGGACCCCAGAGTCTTCTATAGAGAGAGGGGAGACCCCATAGTGTTCTGTAGAGAGAGGGGGCCCCAGAGTCTTCTATAGAGAGGGGGGGGACCCCAGAGCGTTCTATAGAGAGAGGGGGACCCCAGAGTGTTCTGTAGAGAGAGGGGGCCCCAGAGTGTTCTATAGAGAGAGGGGGGGCCTAGAGTGTTCTATAGAGAGAGAGGAGACCCCATAGTGTTCTATAGAGAGAGGGGGGACCCCAGAGTGTTCTATAGAGAGAGGGGAGACCCCAGAGTGTTTTATAGGGGAGGCAGAGTGTTTTATAGAGAGAGAGGGGACTCCAGAGTGTTCCATGGGCGGGGGGGGGGGCAGAGAGAGGGGAAGGGAGGACTCCAGAATGTTATGTGAAGGGGGAGGGTTGTCTGGAAGTTACTGATGATGATTGGTTCTTTCTTTCAGGTGGGGGCTCCTCTCATTGGTTGGGGATGGAGGTGTCTGCAGGACGAGGGGTGAGACTCCTGGAAACTTTTATATTTTTTTTTTCTTTTTTTGCTTTCAAATTTTTATTTTTTTTACTGATTTTCATTGTTATGATAAGGAGGTTGACAATCAACAGCCTGGGGCCAGATCTGTCTTCCAACACTGGGCCTCTAATGTGATGGGGGCGGGTGGCGGCTCTGATGTGATGGGAGGACTCTTATCTGATGTGGGGTCTTCTGATGTGACGGAGGAGTGAAGGGAGGAGACCTGTGGAGCGAAGGGAGGAGACCTGTGGAGCAAAGGGAGGAGACCTGTGGAGCGAAGGGAGGAGACCTGTGGAGCAAAGGGAGGAGACCTGTGGAGCGAAGGGAGGAGACCTGTGGAGCGGAGTGAAGGGAGGAGACCTGTTGAGTGGAGTGGAGTGGAGCGAAGGGAGGAGACCTGTGGAGCGAAGGGAGGAGACCTGTGGAGCGAAGGGAGGAGACCTGTGGAGCGAAGGGAGGAGACCTCTGATGTGAAGGGAAGATTTCTGATGGGGGGGGGGTGGACGGTACGTTGAATGTTGCTGAGTGTGCAGTGAATGTTGCACATCGTATGGTGAATGTTGCACAGCTCATAGTGAATGTTGCATAGTGTATGGTGAATGTTTAGCGCCCCCTGTCCCCTGATAGCAGAGTGCAGTGAAGGGATTCTGTGGGTTATTCTGGGAGTGATCCTCATAGTGAACCTGGCTGGAGGTGAACCTCGGGGTGACTCTGCAGGTAATTCTGGGAGTAATCCCTGGAGTGATCCTGCGACTGATCTTGGAACTGATCCTGGGTTTTATCCTGGAAGTTATCTGGGGGTGATCCTGGGTTTTATCCTGGAAGTTATCTGGGGGTGATCCTGGGAGTGATCAGAGCGGAGCTCTTCTGAGTTTATACCTCCCAGAGGAGATCATCTTCCTACAGACATCCACCATGGAGGTCTTGGCTCTAAGGAGGGTCCGGTGATCCTGGGACATCTAAATTCCTTCTCCCGCATACCTGAATGTGATCTCACCCCATCTGATACTGCAAGTACTCATGTCAGTGGAAGGGTTCAGATGTCACCTGATTGGTTGAAGGAACCCAGAAGAGAGCCCACTGCTTCCTCCTCCAGAAAGCATGGGTCCCGCTCCTGTCAGGGGCAATGCTTTTCTATTCAGGCTTTGGCTGCTTTCCAAATGAAATGAACAATCAGACTTGGCTCACCTTCTGCTTTGATGGTCCAGGACCTCCATGGTGGTTTCTCTGGAAAGTGTCTATCCATGTATCTGGGGTGGGTAGGTGGACTGCTTGGTAGGTAATAAGCCTGGCTGATGACACTGTACAATCACATGACTCTCTTCCTTGCAGACGATTGGTGATCTCTTCCATGCATTGTATGAGATGGGCTTCAATGAGTCGCAGGTTCAGGCCGCGGTCAGAGCCGGATGTTTCAAGGTGCAGGAAGCGGCGGAGTGGTCAGTACACAGCAGATGTATCTATACTGTGATTGGCTGTTCACCTTCGTATATAGAGCTTCTCATTGGCTGTTCACTGTCTCATGCTGTATATAGTTTCTGATTGGCTGAGGTATTGGATATCTCCGTACAGCATCTGGTGTATACCATCATTGTTGTGCCATGACCCAGAATTGTGTCTTGTGTGTGTCAGGATCCTGCAGGGAGGTCACCACCGGGGAACGCTCCGCACCCAACCAGAAGACTTGACATCGGCAGCCGTGTCTGCCTTCAACCCCCCACAAGATGGTGGAGGTGCCGCCATGTCTCACCCGCTGTCCCCAGGTAAGAGAAGGGGTCACCCCGCACTGTCACCCGCTGTCCCCAAGTGAGAGGAGGGGTCACCCCACACTGTGTCACCCGCTGTCTCCAGGTAAGAGAAGGGGTTACCCCACATTGTGTCACCCGCTGTCCTCAGGTCAGAGGAGGGGTCACCCGCTGTCCTCAGGTCAGAGGAGGGGTCACCCGCTGTCCCCAGGTCAGAGAAGGGGTCACCCCACACTGTGTCACCCGCTGTCCCCAGGTCAGAGGAGGGCTCACCCCGCACTGTGTCACCCGCTGTCCCCAGGTCAGAGGAGGGCTCACCCCGCACTGTGTCACCCGCTGTCCCCAGGTCAGAGGAGGGGTCACCCCACACTGTGTCACCCGCTGTCCCCAGGTCAGAGGAGGGGTCACCCCACACTGTGTCACCCGCTGTCCCCAGGTCAGAGGAGGGGTCACCCGCTGTCCCCAGGTCAGAGGAGGGGTCACCCCACACTGTGTCACCCAGGACAGGGTTAGGGGTGACAATTGGGTCCCCGCCTCTGAAGTATAATCTTATGTTTGTAGTCCTTGTCCACTCTTCTTCCTGCAGCCTCCCCACCCTCTCCAGAGCTCCACCCCCTGATCAGCTCCCGCCGCCTGCAGCAGAAGAGGGAGTATGAGGAGCGGCATAATGCCAGCTTGGCTCAGGAGGTCCAAGAGGAGTTAAGAGCAAAGAAAAAGGTGAGACTGCTGTGTGTGTGTGGGAGGCGGGGCTCTGAAGGGGGTTAGCGGGTTATTAAAAGGGATAGTGCTTAACCACTTCAATACCGGGCACTCCTCCACCCCCCACCCCCTTCCCAATTCTCAGCTTTCAGCGCTGTTGCATTTTGAATGAGAATTGCGCGGTCGTGCGACGCTGCACCCAAACTAAGTTTTTTTTTTTTTTTTTTTTTTTTTTTTTTTTTTTTTTTTTTTTTACCATTTTTTTCCCCACAAATAGAGATTTCTTTTGGTTGTATTTGATCACCTCTGCAGTTTTTTTATTTTTTGCGCAATAAATAAAGACCGAAAATTTTGAGAAATAAAGTTTTTGTTTCTGTTACAAAACTTTGTAAATAAGAAAGTTTCCTCCATCACTGATGGGCACCAATGAGGCTGCACTGACGGGCACAGATGGAGTAGTATTGATGGGCACCGATGAGGCTACACTGACGGGCACAGATGGAGTAGTATTGATGGGCACCGATGAGGCTACAGTGACGGGCACAGATGGGGTAGTACTGATTGGCACCGATGAAGCTGCACTGACGGGCATAGATGGAGTAGTATTGATGGGCACCGATGAGGCTACAGTGATGGGCACAGATGGGGTAGTATTGATGGGCACCGATGAGGCTACACTGACGGGCACAGATGGGGTAGTACTGATTGGCACCGATGAGGCTGCACTGACGGGCATAGATGGAGTAGTATTGATGGGCACCGATGAGGCTACACTGATGGGGCAGTGCTGATGGGCACAGATGGGGTAGTACGGATTGGCACTGATGATGAGGCACCTATATGCAGCACTGCCTGGGAGGACTGGTGTGAGGACGCTCAGCGGAAATGGGGCTCCCCGTTATACCGGAAGTTGGCCAAAGATCCCGCAATCCCATAGGGGTTTGTGTGTGAAACACATACCCCTTCTGTGTTCTATTGTCCCACCATAGTGGTGGGTTTAAGAGGAACTATGGTTTTCTTTGGGAGTCTGTAGGATTGGTGCCAGCGAAGCATCAAGACTTCTCCCCTGCTAAAATACAGAAAACATAGAAGCCCAGGGATTGATACAAAACTGAGGGTGTTTCCGTCTTCACTCCTCTCACTCTACGATCACTGGCAGTGTTGTCCCGTGTGTCGGATACCATCTATGCAGTTGCACATTTTTGTCATATACCTGCATGCAATAGATAAGTTTATTCCAATTATTAAAAAAAACCTCCTGCATAAAGCCCCTGATGAAAGGCGTGGACCTGAAACGCGTCGGGCATCTCTACGTTGTGTTGGATTGCGGGGTGTAAAACATATTTTATATCTATGTATTATTATTCAAACAATGGGACTACATATATATATAACCAGATGTGCTTTTTAAATATTTGTTAATAAAATCTGAATATTTTTATACATTTACGTGTGGTGTTGCTACCTTTTTAAAGTTCCAAACAAAAAGGGTTTTTTCTCACACTAATTGCCCGAGGGATTGGTGGCCACTACTACAGTACTGCAACTTTGGAGATACATTCTATATGTGGCACTGATAGGCAGCACTGGTGGGCACTGATAGGTGGCATTGTTAGGCAGCACTGCTATGGGGGCACTGGCGGGGGCATCACAGATGGGCACTAAGTACCATCCCTATTGGCGATTGTTTGCCATAGCTGGCGGTCCTGGGTGGCAATCCAGGTAAACAATCAGTGCAGACCCCCCCCCCCCCTGTCAGGAGAGCCGCCGATCAGCTCTCATCTACTTGCGAGAGTAGAGGAAAAGCAGATATTCGGCTCTTCCTGTTTACACTGTGATCAGCTATGATTGGTCACGGCTGATCACATGGTAAAGAGCTTCGGTTACCACGATCAGAGATGCGGTGTGTCAGACTGACACACACTACACCACTGATCGCCGCGCATTGGCTTGTTATCCTGCTGGACCTCATGTGACGCCCAGTCAGGATTACAGGACCACTTCCCGGCCATCATTCTGTATACCAGGGGTAGGGAACCTGCGGCTATCCAGCTGTTGTAGAACTACTAATTTCCCATGAGGCATTGCAAGGCTGATGGAAACAATTACTCCCAGAAGCGTGATGGGAAATTGGGTAGTTCTACAACAGTTGGAGAGCCGCAGGTTCCCTACCCCTGCTGTATACGGTGGTAGGTAAGTGCTTAAGGATGTGATATTTATTACATACAGTGCAGAGAGTGCTGTATGTTATACTGGTCACCAGAGGGCGCTCTCTGTACTGATCATGTGACTGGGCTGTACAGTATACTGGTCACCAGAGGGCGCGCTCTGTACTGATCATGTGACGGGGCTGTACAGTACACTGGTCACCAGAGGGCGCTCTCTGTACTGCTCATGTGACGGGGCTGTACAGTACACTGGTCACCAGAGGGCGCGCTCTGTACTGATCATGTGACGGGGCTGTACAGTATACTGGTCACCAGAGGGCGTGCTCTGTGCTGATCATGTGACGGGGCTGTACAGTATACTGGTCACCAGAGGGCGCGCTCTGTGCTGATCATGTGACTGGGCTGTACAGTACACTGGTCACCAGAGGGCGCGCTCTGTACTGATCATGTGACTGGGCTGTACAGTACACTGGTCACCAGAGGGCGCGCTCTGTACTGATCATGTGACTGGGCTGTACAGTACACTGGTCACCAGAGGGCGCGCTCTGTGCGTATTGGCCATGGGATGTAGGTAGGTAGGTTGTAGTTCTCTGCCGGTTCCTATGCTTTGAGCACCTTCTCCTCCGGTTAATTGGCGCTCTTCTCTCCTCCTAGGAGCGGGATGAGGTGCTGCGACGCATCGCTGAGGATCGTCAGAGGCGGCACAACAAGGACCAGAATGTCTCCACACCAGCAGCCAGTGAGGGGCAGAGCAGCCCCAGTCATGTGACCTCTCACAACCACTGCGCCCTGATGGTGAGTGCGGCCAGAGATCTCCTTTTTATTTGTACTAAAAATGTCCCATAGAAAGTAAACTCGTTACAATGAACCTCCAAATGTTACCAAAGGTGTAATTTTCCCATCCATCGAGGGGCACAAGAAGTCATTCACCCCCCTGGGTTATACTGCCCCCTACAGGAGGATCTGACTCTGGCTGTAGGCCGGCCTAGGATGACCCCTCCTACTCCCGGCATGCCTCAGTTCTATGGTCCTCTGGGAAGAAGTCTTTTTTCAGTCTTGACGTTCTCCAGAGATGACCTCTGCAGCTTCTGTACACTGCTTTGCTTTGGAGTTCCACGTCTGGATCCAGGTGGCCCGGACGTTGCGTCATTGGCCAGGATGTGGAAGTGACCTTCATGCACGGAAGTTCCACCTAAGGAGCTATCCAGACCTGGTAACCAAGTCATGGAGAGTTTCCCAGATCCAAAGACTTTGGCGTTGCCTCAGCATTTGCTCCATCTCTGAAGACTCACTCAGTGTATGGATCAGGCTGAGCTACCTCCATGTTTAGATCACTTAGGCCATAAAAGCTTCACTTTCTGCTGGTTGGCCAAAAGACTAAGTGCTGGGTGGAGTGTCACCTGTGTGCTCCACAATCTCTTCCCTGCCATTCAATGTGGAGGAAGCATCTCCCCACTGTTGCTCCTGCCTGCAAAGAGCCATGGAAAACTTTGGTCACCTTTGGCCAGCGGTTGGGTTTCCATAGTGCTTGCAGCCTTGCCTGAGCTTAGATGGCTTTAAAGCTTCTCAGCTGTCTTATGTTTGTTGCTGGATATTGTTGTTTCGGATGTCCCCAGAATATTTCTTCTCCCAGGAGAACCTTCAGGTTCTATCATTTGCCACTTCCTCCCTGTAGAAGGTTGTATGACATCCTTGGGGTAAAGTGGAGATATACCGCCGTCATCCAGATATCTTTTCTTTCAGTTGCTTGCAATCACGATGTCAATTCTGGCTCTGGCAGATGTAGAGCGACGTCAACTCCGGCTCTGGCAGACGGAGAGGCGTCATGACGTCAACTCCGACTCTGGCAGATGTAGAGGCGTCATGACGTCAACTCCGACTCTGGCAGATGTAGAGCGACGTCAACTCCGACTCTGGCAGATGTAGAGCGACGTCAACTCCGGCTCTGGCAGATGTAGAGCGACGTCAACTCCGACTCTGGCAGATGTAGAGCGACGTCATGACATCAATTCCGCCTCTGCCAGATGCAGAGCAACGTCATGACATCAGCTCCGGCTCTGGCAGATGTAGAGCGACGTCAACTCCGGCTCTGGCAGATGTAGAGCGACGTCAACTCCGGCTCTGGCAGATGTAGAGAGCAGACATGACATCAGTTCCGGCTCTGGCAGATGTAGAGAGAAGTCATGACGTCAGTTCCGGCTCTGGCAGATGTAGAGGGGGGTCATGGCATCAAATCCGGCTCTGGCAGATGTAGAGCAACGTCATGGCGTCAACTCTGGCTCTGGCAGATGTAAAGCGACGTCAGTTCTGGCTCTGGCAGATGTGGAGCGACGCCTTGACATCAATTCCGGCTCTGGCAGATGTAGAGAGAAGTCATGACATCAGCTCCGGCTCTGGCAGATGTAGAGCGACGTCAACTCCGGCTCTGGCAGATGTAGAGCGACGTCAACTCCGGCTCTGGCAGATGTAGAGAGCAGACATGACATCAGTTCCGGCTCTGGCAGATGTAGAGAGAAGTCATGACGTCAGTTCCGGCTCTGGCAGATGTAGAGGGGGGTCATGGCATCAAATCCGGCTCTGGCAGATGTAGAGCAACGTCAGTTCTGGCTCTGGCAGATGTGGAGCGACGCCTTGACATCAATTCCGGCTCTGGCAGATGTAGAGAGAAGTCATGACGTCAGTTCCGGCTCTGGCAGATGTAGAGAGGTGTCATGGTGTCAACTCCGGCTCTGGCAGATGTAGAGCGACGTCAACTCCGGCTCTGGCAGATGTAGAGCGACGTCAACTCCGGCTCTGGCAGATGTAGAGCGACGTCAACTCCGACTCTGGCAGATGTAGAGCGACGTCATGACATCAATTCCGCCTCTGCCAGATGCAGAGCAACGTCATGACATCAGCTCCGGCTGTGGCAGATGTAGAGCGACGTCAACTCCGGCTCTGGCAGATGTAGAGCGACGTCAACTCCGGCTCTGGCAGATGTAGAGCGACGTCAACTCCGGCTCTGGCAGATGTAGAGAGAAGTCATGACGTCAGTTCCGGCTCTGGCAGATGTAGAGGGGGGTCATGGCATCAAATCCGGCTCTGGCAGATGTAGAGCAACGTCATGGCGTCAACTCTGGCTCTGGCAGATGTAAAGCGACGTCAGTTCTGGCTCTGGCAGATGTGGAGCGACGCCTTGACATCAATTCCGGCTCTGGCAGATGTAGAGAGAAGTCATGACGTCAGTTCCGGCTCTGGCAGATGTAGAGAGGTGTCATGGTGTCAACTCCGGCTCTGGCAGATTTAAAGCGACGTCCGTTTTGTCTCTGGCAGATGTAGAACAACATCATGACATCAGTTCCGGCTCTGGCAGATGTAGAGCGACATCATGATATGACGTCACTTCCTGGCAGATGTAAAGCGACGCAATGACGTCCGTTCCACCTCTGGCAGATGTAGAGCAACATCATGACATCAGTTCCGGCTCTGGCAGATGTAGAGAGACATGACATGACGTCACTTCCTGGCGGATGTAGAGAGACGTCATGACATCACTTCCTGGCAGATGTAAACTGCCTATTTTATTTTTTTTCTGGAAGCAGATCTCAGGCTTTCCAGGGTAGAGGAGATATCTGGGGTCTTATTGACCCCAGATCTCTCCATAAAGAGGACCTGTCATGTCTTATTTCTATGGCATGTTTACATTTCTTGTAATAAAAGTGATCAAAAAAAAATTTTTATAGGGACAGTGTAAAAAAAATAAATAAATCATTTAAAAAAAAAAATGAAAGAGAAAGTATAAAAATAAAATAAATACTTTTATTATGTTAAAGCGCCCCCATCTCCTCATGCTTGCGCTGAAGCGAGCGTATACGTAGGTTGCGGCGGCATAGGTAAACGGAATTTGAACCACACATGTGAGATATCGCAGCGATCGTTGGAGCGAGAGCAATAATTCTAGCACCAGAGCACCTTTGTAACTCTAAAGTCATAACCAAAAGTTTGGCGCCACTCCAAGCGTGCGCACAATTTTACAACCTCATCCTTTACATTATACAAAAAAAAAGGGGGGTAAATATTTGTTTTTTTCATTAAACTTTATTCCAAAAAAATTGCGTTTGAAAAATTGCTGCGCAAATACGATGTGACATAAATTGCAACGACCGCCATTTTATTCCCTAGGGTGTCTGCTAAAAATATTTATATACGGTTTGGGGGTTCTGAATAGTTTTCTAGCATGAAAATGAAGATCTTTACATGTAGGAGGGGAATGCTGGAATCTCCCAGTATGGAAGTGGTTGGAGATGGACTCTTCAGTCCAAGAGATGGCCGACTCTCTGCTTTAGCTTGAGATTCCAGGGACTGATGGCAGCTTTCTTCCAGGCTGTCCCATCTGCCAGACCCCCATAATAACGCGACATTCAGTGGTTGTGGGACAAGCCAAGCCAGTCCCTGGACAGAGTAACTTGTAGCTGAGGACCAGGTTATCCGTACCTTTTTTTATTTATTTTTTTTTAATGCATTTTAGTGTAAAAATGAGATGTGAGGTCTTTTTGACCCCAGATCTCATATTTTGGAGGTCCTGGCATGCTTTTTTCTATTACAAGGAATGTTTACATTTCTTGTAATAGGAAAAAAAGTGATCAAAATTTTTTTTAAAAAAAAGAAAGTTGTAAAAATAAAAATTAAAAAGTAAAATACATAATTAAAAAAAAAAATTTAAAGCGCACCATCCTTGCGAGCTCGCGCGCAGAAGCGAATGCATACGTAAGTCCCGCCCACCTATGAAAACGGTGTGCAAACCACACATGTGAGGTATCGCCGCGATCGTTAGAGCGAGAGCAATAATTCTAGCCCTAGACCTCCTCTGTAACGCAAAAAATGCTAACCTGTAGAATTTTTTTAAACGTCGCCAATGGAGATTTTTATGTTGCAAAGTTTGTCGCCATTCCGCGAGCGGACGCAATTTTGAAGCATGACGTGTTGGGTATCATTTTACTCGGCGTAACATCATCTTTCACAATATGGAAAAAAATTGACCTAACTTTACTGTTGTCTTATTTTTTAACTAAAAAAAATGAATTTTTTCAAAACAAATCGCGCTTTTAAGACCGCTGCGCAAATACGGTGTGACATAAATTTTTGCAATGGCCGCCATTTTATTCTCTAGGGCAGTGATGGCGAACCTTGGCACTCCAGATGTTTTGGAACTACATTTCCCATGATGCTCATGCACTCTGCATTGTAGTTGAGCATCATGGGAAATGTAGTTCCAAAACATCAGTGGTGCCAAGGTTCGCCATCACTGCTCTAGGGTCTTAGAAAAAAAAAAAATATAATGTTTGGGGGTTCTAAGTAATTTTATAGCAAAAAAAAAAATGATTTTAACTGATAACCTCCAAACTCCAAAAAGAGGCTCGGTCTTAAAGTGGTTAAAGACGGTGGGTTGACATCCTTCCATTTTGAGGTAATTTGCTTCCTCGCCTGGTATAAGCATTTCTCCACTGCCAGTCTCTTATATCCCATCCCTTCCCCCCCCCCCAGGTAGCCCAGGATGCACAGGATCGGGTCCCCAACCAACACCAGTCCGAAGACCCGGTTGATCCTGTCGAGGACCTCACTCCAATACCTGTGCAGCCTGGGGCACCTCCACATCCTATGAATCCGGTCGCCGGTCGCCCCCCCTGCATCTTGTGCACAGTGCGTCCCGGCGACCCCCGAATTGACTTAGTCTTTTGGGGGGGTGTAAAGGGCCCTATGGAGAATATTCAGTTGAGTCCAGTTCCGTGGCGCCGAGAAGGTTATCCTGCTCGGTAAAGCCACAATGTCCTTCCACTGGTTATCCGTTAACACCCCCACGTCTACTTCCCATTTAGACTTTATTTGGTTCATTCCCCTCCCACCTGGTCCCACCTTTTGGTATATGTCCGAAATTAGTCCCCTCTGAACGGGTGCATACAGAACTCTCTTCAGGAAGGGAATCTCGCACCACCTTAGACTCCCCTGCTGTCTGAATTGGACTGAAACGGCGTGCCTCAGCTGCGGATATTGAAAAAATTCTCTATTGGGAATGCCGAATTCTTCCCTCAGTTCCTGAAAGGGTTTCAGGTCCTTCCTTCCAAATACCTGCCTCAGACCCACTAACCCCCTTCTTTTCCAATTTTGGAACCCCTCCAGTTTGGCCAGTTCTGGTAGTTTCTCATTATCCCACAATGGTGTAAATTCACTAATCCCCTGATATCCCAGTAGCGATTTAACCGTTCGCCAAATTTTCAATATTAATGTTCCTAGCGGGCATTGATTCAGGGTCCCCTCTGATTCCGCCTCCAATGCTCCCAACCAAGACAGATGAGGTGTACAGGGCTCGTAAGGGGCGCAAGCTATAATCTTTGCCAGATGCACTTATCT
>BLSH010363599.1:0-13076 GCA_018402905.1 Glandirana rugosa | reverse complement strand
AAAACCTAACTGGGCTCACCGCCGGGCGATCGGGGGTTAAAACCTATAAAAGGTATATAAAATAATATACGGCGGGTAATCAGATGGGGAAAAAACTATCTAGCTAGCTAGAGTCACCCGTGACACTTATACGTGATCACAGGTGATAGGGGGCAATCAAGGGGTTAAAATCTTTATTGGGGGGGCAAGGAGGGGTATTTACACCTAACTAGGCCTACTAGTAACCTACCCTAACACTGATTTAGTGACACAAGGGTCACAAGTACATTGATCAGTAAAAATCAGATCGCTGCACTATATGACACTGTGACAGGGGGTGACAGGGAGTGAAGGGGTTAACTGGGGGAGCGATCAGGGGGTGATCAAAGGGTTAAATGTGCCTATGTGTACTGGTGTCAGTGTGCTGTTGGTGCAACTCACGTTTCTGATGTCTCTATCTCCTCTCTACAACGGAAAAACTTTACCTGTGTTTACATTTCACAGGTAGGGGAAGAAATCCTATTCGCTGAACAATCAACATGAATAGATCAAAATCCATTGGTCTATTCATGTTGACTGAACGGTCCGGAAACGAATGGGACCGCTGCGACCGCGCTGGAGGGTGCGCACGCGCGCCCCCTAGCTGTGCACGCAATCGCCGCCTATTTATGGCGATTCACACACAGCAGCCAGACTGCCGCTGTGAAAACACGGCAGACGGTCGGGAAGTGGTTAATGGAACTAGGATCACCATCTATCCGGACTTTTCTCCAGGCCTTCAAAAACGCAGGGCCAAGTATGTACAGGTGAAATGCAGACTGCAACAATTAGAGATACCCTACGCATTGCTTTATCCTTGAGACTGAAGATCACAGTTTTGGGTGGATTTCAATATTTTGACATGCCAGAGGGAGCTGTGAGATGGATAGAAGATAATAAAAGGAGACTTCAAATGGACAAGGGGGAACATAGAGATGTCAACGATTTATAATGCTCACCCGCAGGGTCTTAAACTTTGGCACAGTGGCATTTTTGTTGACTTATTGAGGGGGGCAGCGGAGGCAGGAAGGTTTGCAAGGATGTGGTTTACTCGAGAAAGGGAAAGTCACACAAAAAGCCCAGAGGGATGGCCTGGATAGATTGGGGAAGGGGGGGTGGGTGAGTAGGAGTGGGAATAGGGAGCGAGTTGGGAAATGGGCACGTAAGAGTGGTATGATGCATAGTATGGAGACACACAGGATTGTATTGGAGAGAGAGGATGGAGTTAAGGTGGAGAATTGGTTAAAAAAAATTACACCACTGCAACGCACAAGGCAGCACAAATAATGGATTATGTAGGAACGCTGACACAAAGAACCCAAGTAGACAGGGTAAATACATTTCAAGAATGTTTTTCTTACACAAACACTCAGAGCTGGACCATTTTTCGGATAATGTATAGGACAAGCAGGATAGTTGACAATCCTGTTGTTCATTATAACTACCACATGTCTAATGCAGTCAAATAGATTTAAAATAGTATCTTAGAACGTCAGGGGAATGGGGAATGCAAAAAAAGATCGGCAGTGAATTCCTGTATGGGTGCCAACAACGTGAAAGTGATCTGCCTACAGGAGACACACTTCAGTACGGAGGCTATCCCACATCTGGGGGTCGAAGATTTAACACGCAATTCCATTCCACCTACTCCTTCTATTCAAGAGGCGTGAGTATCCTTATTAATAATGAGGTGCCGTTGTCCTCCAGGCAGACTAGGATGGATAGATTGGGTCGATATATTTTTTTACACTGTCAGATTGAAAATAAGGAGATGGTGTTGATCAATATGTATATCCCCCCTCCGTTTAGTACGGAAACATTAGGCAAAGTATTTGAGTTCATTATAGATAAGCCACACATTCCAATTATAATGGTGGGAGACTTTAACATGGTAATTGATGAAGGTCGGGATAGGTTCTCCCCCAGAAATCAGAAAGAGGAACTAAAGGGAAATCGGTTTGTGCAGATGCTGGAAGAATCTGGGCTTCTGGACCTGTGGAGGGTACGTACGGAAGTGGGACATTATTCATGCCATTCCGGAACCCACCACATTGTCCAGAATTGACTTAGTGATAGGTAATGAAGAAGCCCTTAAGTTGGTACAGGATTTAATATATCTTCCCCGTGGCCTGTCGGATCACTCTCCTCTTTTGCTGTCAGTAAATACAAGGGAGACCAGTTTTAATATAGACTGGAAGATTAACCCCCACTGGTTGGAGTTATTGGGTGACTCAGATGGAGTCCCGGCAGCTCTCGAGGAGTTTATAAAGACAAACACCGGCACAGCATCAACAGAGATAGTTTGGGATACTTTTAAAGCATTTCTTGGGGGGGCGTGGCCGCCGAGCTCTGCAATGGACGCTTGATCGCAGAGCTCCGCTCAGCCTTTGGGGATGAACAGGAGAAAGGAGCACGAAGCCGTGACCTACACGCACAGCAGCACCGACCGTGCCCCAGAGAACCTTGGGATGACACGCCAGAGGAAATCGCTGCCACAGCTCAGTAAAATACCGGGGTATTACCCCGCAATCTCTAAGGGGCAGAGGCAAGATGGTGGAGGCGCCGGCTCCACGCGAGGGGACCAGGCCCAAGCCGTGGGAGCGAGCCACGACAAGCCAGGCAGGTGGCCGGAAGCGGGAGGGGGAGGAAGCGGACCTTCCACAGCTAACTCCAGCCCGACGATAAGGAGCCCTGCAAAGTCCAGAACCCGCAAACACTCCCCATTAAGGTCACAGGATGGCCAGGACATGGAGGTGAGTGGCGTACAGGCCGCAGCACTATACAACAATACAGGGAGAACTGATCCCATAGCGGCCTTCCCAAAAACCAGCCAGCCCGTCTCTGACACAGTGCTCAAGGACATGATGCTGTCCTTACGTGCAGCCCTTCAAGCTGATCTCATGTCCAGTGTCCAGAGGTGCAAGGCTGAAGTGCAGGAACTGGGGGACAGAGTGAACCATCTAGAAAACACTATGGGAGATTGCACAGTGTCCTTTAATGCCCTAATAGAAGCACATAACACACAAACAGATGAGATAAACTGGCTGAAAGACAAACTTTCAGACTTAGAGGACCGCTCGGGGAGGAATAACCTCAAAATCAGTATTCCTGAGGATATACTCCCCCAGCAACTCCAACAATATGTGCTAACACTCTTCTCTACACTTGTACCATCATTGATGGCACAGGACCTTATAATAGACAGAATACACAGACTCCCAAAACCGGCCTTCCTCGCAGCAGAAATACCAAGAAATGTCCTGTTGAGGGTCAATTTTTACCATGTAAAGGAGCGAATAATGGTAACTTTCAAAAAAGCAGACAACTTACCCTCAATGTACACTACAGTGCAGATCCTGCCTGACCTATCCAAGCATACCCTACAGAGGCGTCGTAACCTTGCTACGATCACAAAAGCCCTAAGAAACCATAAAATAGCACATACGTGGAAATACCCTGCCACACTGCTCATCACCCACAGGGGAGAATCGATCTCAGTGTCGACAATGGAGGAAGGCATCCATGCGCTACGTAAATGGGGCATTTTACCAGATCCACTGCCACCACCCAATCAGCCTAACTCACTCCATCCCAAAGAACCTGAGTGGCAAGTAGTCACTCACAAGAAACACAACAGGAAAATCATTGAAGGCTCCTAAAACGAATCAATAATTAAACAATGTACACTTATATTCCCCGGGCTAGAGGACCATTACATGTAACTCTACATAAGAAGTAATGTTTTCTCTGTTCCCCTCGCCTGGAACAGCCAGGCAACCAGCATTTCCTACGGTTCATCAATCGGAACCCTTTTTTTACCGGTGTAGTTAGGCCATTTTGTGTTTGTTATGTGAAGTTAACGTGTTATCTCTACATATCTGTTTGGTACATTCAACAAGGTACAGCAAGATCTCTCCTCATGACCCACAATCAGCGGACAACGTGAGCAGGACAGGTACACCAGATCCGAACTGGACACTCCATATCTTCTCAATCGTGAGTAACCACTGGAACAGCACACCTTACTTTAATACATACCCATGCCCATAACATGTTTATCTATTAATGCAAGAGGCCTGAACCACCATGCCAAAAGGCACGCTCTGTGGAAATACGCAACCATCTACAAAGTGGACATCCTAAGTGTACAAGAAACACACTTTCAGAGAGACATAGCTCCTAAATGCAATCACAAAGACTACCCGAACATATTCCAAGCTAATGACAAAGAGAAAAAAAGAGGGGTACTTCTGGCCTTCAAAAAAACACCTTAGCGTTCCAACGTAAAGACGAGATCACAGACCCCGGAGGGCGCTTCCTCATCATTAAGTGTGACATTAACTCCCAACCTTACACGATGGTAACCATATATGCCCCTAATACACACCAAATACGGTTCATCCGCAGGTTGTTCAAGCACATTGTTACTGCTAAATATAGACACCTCTTTATAAGTGGGGACTTTAATTTGACAGCAAACCCCTGCCTGGATTACACCACACAATCTAAAAGACACACAAACTCCCTCTGCATACAGAAGACCTCTTTGATGTCTGGCGCTGCCAGCACAGCAACGAAATAGACTACACTTTTTTTTCATCTAGGCACAATTCATACTCCAGAATTTACATGTTCTTGACAGACAACTGGCTGTTACAGAACATAGTATCTTCCTCTATCCATGATATAACGTGGTCGGACCACGCCACAATACAATTGGTTATTGAAGAACGGAATGTCCCACCCATCACACCCATCTGGCAATGTAACACTAAATTAATACAAGACCCACAAAGCTCACCACTGATATCCCAGCATCTCAAAAATTATTTTTTGACAAACGAGAATTCAGTACCCTCCCCCACCACACTGTGGAACGCCCATAAAGCCTATATGAGAGGCATCCTAATTCAACTAGACCGGGGCTAGAGCCAAGAAAAAATATACAGCCACCCTTGATGCAACGTTAGCGAATATCCACACGTTAGAAACTCAAAATAAACAGAACCCCACTAGAGAGAACTCACAAAACTTGGCAGGACTTAGAGATCAACTGAGAAACCTACTAAACCTACAATACGACAGATACATAAAACAACTAAGAACACACTCCTATGCAAACACCAACAGGGCAGGAAAATACATGGCCAATAGGTTGAAACAAGCAAGAGCTAAAACAAGAATCTCCCACCTGATCAATCCCCGAAACAAACAAAACATCACAAACCCAAAAGACATTGCGAATCAGTTTGCAGAATACTATGAGGAGCTTTACAACTTAAATAGGGACCCCAACACTACACAACCCACTCTAACGAATATCCAGAAATTCCTGGAGTCAATTAACCTCCCCACACTCACAGAATCTCAATTAGACTCATTAAATGCACCATACACCCACAAAGAGATAGGGAAAACTATCCTATCCCTCCCTAATGGGAAATCACCGGGCCCAGATGGCCTAACCAATGAATATTACAAAACCTACAGCACATTACTATCCCCCTTTCTACAAAAAGTATTCACGCAAACGACTAAAGAATCTACATTTCCAAAAGAGATGCTGGGAGCTTACATGGTTACCCTGCCAAAGCCAGGGAAGGAGCCAAACACTCCTGCCAATTTTAGACCGATATCATTGTTAAACACGGATGTCAAAATATATGCAAAACTTTTGGCCAGACGCATGACAGACATCCTACCACACTTAATCAAAAAAGACCAGATGGGCTTTGTGAGGGGAAGACAATCCGCGGATGCCACTAGAAGAATAATAAATATTCAATGCTACGCTAAAAAAACCCGAACGCCTTCTCTGCTTCTTTCCATAGACGCAGAGAAGGTGTTCGATAGAGTCCACTGGACTTACATGTCAGAGGTGCTGAGGAGGTATGGTTTTCAGGGTTCAATACTGTCTGCAATACTAGCTTTGTATTCCAACCCAACAGCTCAAGTGTACACATCTGGATTTCTGTCCAGACTGTTCAACATCAAAAACGGAACTCGACAGGGTTGCCCGCTATCGCCCACAATTTTCAACCTTCTGATAGAGCCATTAGCTGAAAAAATAAGAACACATCCACAGATCACTGGATTCAAATTTAAAGGCGAATCACATGTGATAACACTATTCGCAGATGATGTGATCCTAATGCTCACAAACCCCCACAAATCTCTTCCACTGGCCCATCAGGTCTTGTCCGAATTCAGCGACATTTCTTATTATAAAGTAAATTTTACTAAGTCTCTTATCCTAGACATGGGACTGCCACCCAACCACAGAACACAACTACAAAATGACCTAAAGTATGCCTGGAATGATAGAGATATCATACTTAGGATTAACTATCACTAAATCCCCCCAGGCATTGATAAAAGCTAACCTCACCTCACTCATCACTAAAATTGAACCAATACTCACAAATATCTCCCAACGTAACTTCACTTGGGCAGGTAGGATTAACGCCATAAAAATAATGGTTCTTCCCCAGATCCTATATGTATTCAGAGTATTACCTCTCCCTATCCAGAACAGATACTTCAACACCCTGCCGAGTCTCCTAAAGAGATGTATATGAAACGGAAAGAAAGCCAGATGCACACAAGCTATCATGGTTGCACACAAAAAATGTGGCGGGGCAGGGGCGATAGTTGTTAAGGACTACTACTGGGCAATAAGATTAGAAAAAATCTATTATTGGCTCTCAGATATAGACAAACCAATATGGACAACAATTGAACTGGCTATGCAACAAACAGAAAACCTCACAACACTATTAATGTGTGACAAATGGAAAAAGTGGGACATACTCAAATTCCCGCCGACTATACAGGCATCCATCTTGGCTTGGCGCCACCTGTTAAAACAAAAAACGAATCATAAAAGGGTGGACTATGAGTTCTCACTAAAACTACTAGAGGTACTGGTCCCACCCCTATCCACAGGACACCTCAGGAAGTACTGTATACTTCACATTAAAGACATAATGCAGGCAGGGAAACCATGCACCATACAATACCTATCTGAGAAATACCAGTTAAGCATGATAGCCCAATTCACATATGCAAGTATAATACACTTCCTAAAAGATTACCCGGTACCACAGCTAGAAATGCCAACCTATGCATGGGAATATTACTACTCAGACTTAAAATCCAAAACCAAAGGTATCACTCATTTTTATACCAACCTGCAAAACAAGGCCATATTTCAAAAAACAAATGCCAATCTTAAATGGGAAAGAGATACCGGGTCCACATTCACCTTGGAACAATGGAAGTCAGCACATAGGGAAACCCTTAAGGCCTCACACTGCACTAATCATTGGGAGATGTGATTTAAAATTTCTAACAGGTGGTACCTAACACCATACAGGATGGCCCAAATCTATCCGGATACCTCCTCATTATGTTGGAGGGGGTGCGGACAGGCGGGAAACCTATTATATGCCCTTTGGAAATGTCCACACCTTTCCAGATTTTGGAACCAGATTTTCAGAACCATATCTACAATTACAGGATGCATCAAAACACCCAACCCAGAATTAGCTATACTCCACATAGGAATAGACGCATACCCACCCCACTTTAGACGACCAATTACGCATATACTTCTAGCAGCTCGTACTCTGATATTGAAGACATGGAAGTCTAAAACACCACCCCACACAACTGAAGCATTACAAATGGTACAGACAAACTACTACTATGAACGTGCACTAGCCACAAACACGCTACACAGAAGAGTTTTTGACAGGAACTGGTCTATATGGACTAACAAGTATAAAGTTCTTTGAGCCAAGTTATGTTAATGTTTATGGAAGCATATACTAAACTAATGCTAATGGAGGATGTTGTATACCTGGTCACGATGTCACTGAGATAATGATGCCTTATTCTTTTTCTGTTTTTCTATCGCATATCCTCTGCACACTTGCTTATGTACCTAACCCTACTATGTACTTCACTTTAATTTTCAATAAAAACTTTAATGATAAAAAAAAAAGCATTTCTCCGAGGTACACTAATAGAAGAGGTCAGTAAATTAAAGAGGGAAACTAAAAAGTGGGAGGAGAGAGCTGGGCAAGAGGTCCAAAAGGCAAAAAACAATATATAGAAGATCCTAACCCAGTTAAATACAGACTCCTGATGGATAAACAACGTGCTTATAAATCTGCCATAAAGAAAAGAGAGGAGAATAAGAGACTATTTCAGAGGCATAATTCATTTATTGAGGCTGAAAGAGTGGGTCGGGCTCTTGCCTTACTAATAAAAGCAAATTCCTCAGTTAAGGGTATAACTTCAATAAAGACCCAGGAGGGGAGGATCGTCACACAATCTGGGAATTACCGGGGTCTTCAGGGAATACTATGAGGACCTTTATAAATCCTTCAGTGGGGAGGTGGAAGTATCAGTGGCAGATTTCCTGGGCAAACTGACTATCCCCACCCTTTCAGATGATAGAGATGCCCTGGAGGCACCAATTTCATTAGAAGAACTACAGGAGGTGGTGGGAGATATGGCTAACCAAAAATCACCGGGCCCAGATGGACTCCCCATTGAGGTATGCTGAGTGCTATGGACAAATATTACTTTCGGAACTACTTAGGCTGGCGGAATGGGCAGTAGAACATGGAAAGCTACCCCCTCAATGCGAGAGGCCACAATTGTAGTGATTCATAAGGAGGGGAAAGACCTGCTCGAGACCCCCTCATATCGGCCAATCTCACTATTATGTACAGATATTAAAATCCTGGCCAAATCCCTGGCGGCTAGACTAAACAAGGTCATACACAAGATTATCCATTCAGACAAATCTGGGTTTATTCCCAATAGGTCCACTAGTATAAATATTAGAAGGGCATTCCTGAATCTCCAGATAAAGGCAAAGAATACCGGCTCTAGGGCTGTCCTGTCCTTGGACGCCACTAAGGCTTTTGATAGCCTGGAGTGGGATTATCTTTGGTGGGTCCTAGAGGCTTTTTGGTTTGGCTGGATTAAAACTTTCTATAGTGACCCATGCGCTAAAGTCCAGGTCAATGGGGTATGCTCAGAGAGGTTCCGATTGACGAGGGGGACGAGACAGGGGTGTCCGTTGTCACCCCTGCTCTTCGCCCTTGCGATCGAACCGTTAGCGATTGCCATTAGAACTTCTGCGAACGTGAAGGGTTTTTGCAGATCCTTTGGGGAAGAGAAAATCGCGTTATATGCGGATGATGTTTTGTTGTTTTTGGGGGATACCCGAACTTCCTTGATATCGGCAATGAGTATTGTGAAGGAATTTGGGAAATTCACAGGTGTAAATATAAACTGGGAGAAATCAGTGTTGATGCCAGTGGATACACTGGAAGCTCTGTTACCTAATGTAGCTTCCCGCTTGGCAATGTCCAATAAGATGAAATACTTAGGAATCAAATTTACAAAAGGCCGTAAAGATTATATCGCTGATAACCTGGTCCCACTTTTGAATAAACTTAGAAACAAGTGTAAGATATGGCGGCGCCTTCCCCTCTTGGTAGAGGTCAGGGGAGGATGGAGGCCACACCATGACTTTCTCTCCTTTTATCCCCATAGCAGCCATTGATGCAGAGGTATTCTTTACAGCATGAGATGGTGCATTGTCATGCATGAAGATGATTTTTTTATGGAAAGCATAGTTCTTCCTTCTGTACCAGGGAAGGAAGTGGTCAGTCAGGAATGCCACATACTTTGCAGAGGTCATCTTTACACCTTTGGGGACCCCAAAGGGGCCGACCTGCTCTCATCCCATGATTCCGGCCCAAAACATGACTCCACCACCACCTTGCTGACGTCGCAGCTGTCCACCAACCATCCACAAATCCATCCATCTGGACCATCCAGGGTTGCACGGCACACATTAGTGAACAGGACTGTTTGAAAATTAGTCTTTGTGTATTTTTCTGCCCAATGCAGCCGTTTCTGCTTGTGAGCATTGGTTAGTGGTGGCCGAATGAAAGGTTTATGCACAGTTGCAAGACTCTGGAGGACTCTACACCTTGATGTCCGTGGGACTCCAGAGGCACCAGCAGCTTCAAATATCTGTTTGCTGCTATGTAATGGTGTTTTAGCAGTTGCTCTCTTGATCCGATGCATGGGTCTGGCAGAAATCTTCCTCAATGTGCCTTTATCTGCACAAACCCGTCTGTACTCTGAATCAGCTACAAATCTCTTAATAGTGCGATGATCACGCTTAATTTTTCGTGAAATATCTAATGTTTTCATATGTCGTCCAAGGCATTGAACTATTTCACTCTTTTCAGCAGCAGAGAGACCCTTTTTCTTTCCCATGTTGCTTGAAAATGGTGCTCTGCTTAATAATGTGGAACACCCTCTTTTAGTAGTTTTTCCTTTAATTGGGCTCACCTGGCAATCTAATTATCACAGGTTTTCCGAGATTGTTTTCAGTGATCAAAAGAGCCCTGAGACACAATGCCATCCATGAGTTAAACTGAAAAACAAAATATTTAATCTTTGTGACACTGAAATAGAATTTTCATAATAATTTGGAACAGGGTGTACTTGGCTGCACAACTTCAACAGTTGGTGGGCTGCGGAGTCCGGGGAGGGCATGAGTCGAACGGCTAGCTGATGCTGGAGTCTACCCCACACGGTACAGTGTTTGAAGCACTGGAGACCAACTCATTTACCCCTGACGCTCCAACATTAGCAATGTCAGTTAAGAAATGGACATCAGTTAAAGACCATATGGGAGCCAGAGGGACTATGACAGAATATACTCCACTATGGAATAATAGAAATCTGAAAGAGCTCAGTGGAATTGGGACAATTAAGGCATGGGAAACCCGGGGTATCCTCCCCCTCTCCCAGTTGTATGTGGGAGACCATATGAAATCCTTTCTGAATCTGAGAGAAGAGTTCGACATCCCGAAGCATACTTTTTTTGGTATTTGCAGATTAGACACGCATTAAATACATAATTCAGGAATCGACTAATAGAATGGAGAGAGGTGAATCCATTAAAAAAAGTTGTGGAACCAGCCTCTGTGAAAGGTATGAAATATATTAGAATCAAGTAATCTGGTGTCAATGGCCTCAGAGATTGTCACATCTTTTTTTATTACACAGAGTGTACTATATCCCTCAGAGGTTGTTTAGATTTGGGAAGAGACAGGAAGATAAGTGCCCAAGATGCCAAAGCGTGGGAGACCTCATACATATGGTCTGGAGATGCCCAAAGCTGAATAGGTACTGGGAGGACATAATCAAGTTCATAAATAAGATCTTTAAGACCTCGATAAAAAAAAGACCCACTACAGTGTATACTGGGTAACGGGTTAACGGAGGGAGGAAGAAGGAGGTTACCGACTGCCACGGTGAGCTGCCTCTTTCAGGAAAGGAGACTAATAGCTCGGAAATGGCAATCGGTGACCCCCGCCTGCCGACTATAGAGGAATGGACAAAAGCCGTAGATGAAACTATGTGGATGGAGAGGAGTGTATTTGTAAAAAGGAGAGACTTAAGAGGGTTAAAAAAAAGTGGACACCATGGTTGATCAATAAGGGATTTCCAGTATAGTTGACAAGAGGATAGTAAGTCCAGAGCAGCAGGCGACAGAATTGTGATGAGCAAGTAGCAAACAGGCGGTGTGATTGAAAGGCTGCGTGGTGAGACACGGGATAGTAAGTAGCCGCACCCACACACCAGACTCTTAACCACATCCTTCATTCCAATGACCTGTACAATATCTGGAGATGCCAACATGGCGCAGAAAAGGACTTCTCCTACTTCTCTCCAGCACACCTTTCATATTCGAGAATAGATTTCTTTCTCATGGACAAATGGTTTCTCCAAGAAGTTACAAACTCCACTATTGACACAATTACGTGGTCTGACCACGCGCCTGTGAGTATTGAAATTGGATCTTCCTCAAAAAACTCCCTTCCCCGTTTATGGAGGCTAGACCCTAGGCTACTTAAGAACCCTACCCACTGTAAAAAACTTGAAGAGGCCCACACCATGTTTTTTTAAACCAACTCCTCAAAGGACGTATCCATACCAACGCTATGGGCAACGTACAAAGCCTATATGAGAGGCATTTGTATCCAACTACAATGTACTGAAAAAAGACAGAGGTCGCGACTAATTGAAGAGGTAATAGAATCTATTAAGACAAAAGAAAATATTAACAAAACCTCCCCCTCCCCATCACTCTCCTCATCACTAGTCAAAGACAGAAATAAACTATGCTCCCTCCTTACATACAACTATGCCACCCAACTCAAAATATCCAAAGCAAACCTATACTCCCTAGGAAACAAGGCCGGGGCTCGCCTAGCCAAACATGTAAAATAACGCCTCAGTTCCAAGATAGCAAACATCTTTCATCCTACCTCTAAGACCCAAGTTTATAACCCAGTTGATATAGCCAATGCATTTAGCGACTACTACCAGACCTTGTATAATATTAAAGATGACACTTCCACCCACCAACCCACCCCAGACTCAATCCAGACCTTCTTGCAATCCATACACCTCCCCACATTATCCCCTGATCAACTACAAACACTTGCCACACCATTCTCACCGACCGAAATTGAAAAGACCATAAAATCCCTGCCATCCAATAAATCCCCAGGAGGTGATGGTTATGTCAACGAATATCATAAACAATTTTCTACTGCTCTTTCTCTGCATCTCGCAGACCTCTTCAACTATGTCGTGACCTCTGGCTCATTTACTAAGGAAATGTTATCATCTGTAATAACGACAATACCTAAACCTGGTAAAGACCCAGAACTAGAGTTGAGCGAACCCATGGATGTTCGGGTTCGGTGGGTTCGGCCGAACTTCGGAAAAAAGTCCGGGTTCGGAACCGAACCTGACCTGAACTTTACCCTGAACCCCATTGAATTCAATGGTGACCCAAACTTTTTGGCACAAAAATGACTGTAAAAGAGTCCTGGAATGTGCTAGAGAGCTGCAAAATGATTTTAGAACAATAATCTGTCCCTTACAGCAACAGCAGGAACCTGACCCTATAGAACTAGGAGATGATTTTAGAACAATAATCTGTCCCT
>BLSH010363595.1:0-16559 GCA_018402905.1 Glandirana rugosa | reverse complement strand
CCAAACTACCTGTGATTTTCCCACCAGTCCCCCCCCCCCCCCCAAACTACCTGTGATTTCCCCATCAGTTCCCCCCAAACTACCTGTGATTTTCCCATCAGTTCCCCCCCAAACTACCTGTGATTATCCCATCAGTTCCCCCCAAACTACCTGTGATTGTCCCATCAGTTCCCCCCAAACTACCTGTGATTTTCCCATCAGTTCCCCCCAAACTACCTGTGATTTTCCCATCAGTTCCCCCCAAACTACCTGTGATTTTTCCATCAGTTCCCCCCAAACTACCTGTGATTTTCCCATCAGTTCCCCCCAAACTACCTGTGATTTTTCCATCAGTTCCCCCCAAACTATCTGTGATTTTTCCATCAGTTCCCTCCCAAACTACCTGTGATTGTCCCACCAGTTCCCTACCCCAAAATCCCATTGGATTTACAGCCTTTACAGCTCACCAGTTTAGAGTTAGCTAGTAGCTCCTGTGCTAGAATTATTGTTCTCACTGAAGTCTGCGGCGATATGTCACACGTTATGTGCGACCGCGCTTTACATGCGCGTGCACACCCTGGGCTCGCGTTTTGCGGAGGTGTGCAAGGCTATGGGGGTTTGAAAAACTTTTTTTTTTTTTCTTTTTTTTTTTCGGGGTTAATAAACCCCTTTGTGATGGCATTGGGCAGGTATACTCTTTATGGAGACATTAGGGGTCTAATAGACCCCAATGTCTCCGCTGCCCTTCACACCATCTTACCAATCTCAGATCAGCTTGGTTAGGGGTGTCCCCTTGCTGTACCAGCCCGGAAAGTGTGCATCTGAACCCGGAAGCAACATCACTTCCAGTTTCATTGTTTGCGTGTGAGGCATGGATTTGCCTCAGTCTCACTACAGTCTCTCTGCCCCCTCCAGCAGACGTGTTCCCAGGCACTGGTAAGCACAGGAACCTAAGGAGGAGGAGGGGGTGCACCACACTGCCGGCTGTGTGAAAGTGGTGGGTAGTTATGGAGCATCTGCATCCATTTTACTTTGAAGCCGGTCGCCAGTGTTGCCAACCACCAGTAAATTTACTGCAGCCCGTAAAAACAGGGCATTTTCCCCTGCCCATAAAAGCCCGTAGCAGCCAAAAAGTGCCAGTAAAAATGGTGGCGACTGACCCAGGGTCAGAACTGCGTATGCACAATTCCATAGATCCCAGAGAAGATCCGATCTTGAGCACGAGTCCTGCTGCTGCCCGCCGCGTGATGATGTCAGCCACATCGCCGTCACCCACCAGACCTTAAAAAAGCTGGAGCTGAGCGGACCGAGCAGATTGGTTGCGTGGGGGGCTCGGACAGCGGCACGACCACAGACTTGAAGGAGAGTGCGGCCGTGGAGTCAGACCCCTGCCCTGCTGTGTGAGCCTGTAATCCGCCAAAGACACAGTGCCCTGGTGTTGGATGGGCAGTGAGAGGCTGTGCAGAATTCACAAAGAGGTCGGGGAGACTCGGAACTCTGCTCAGTGCACTCACTCGAGTCGGGGGGGGGGGGGTATAATGAGAGAAACTGAATGACTCAGTCAGTCTCAAAGAGAGTCAGACAGGGACCAGGGCCTGGACCAGGGGGAGTATATGAGAGAGTGAGTGATTCAGTCTCAGAAAGACAGGCAGGCTGCAGCCAACAATCCCTTCCAGAATCCCAGCACAGGGCAGGCTGACGGTGGAGGTGGACTGCATGGTGCACTGTAGAAGCACAGTGAAAGGAGCACAGGAGGACACTGAGTGATGTAGAGAAATTAGTAATATGAATGGGGACAGAGGAGAAAACTACCATGTCTGCAGTCTCTTGCATCATGTTCGCAGTCTCTGACCATCTCCTGTATCATGTGCACAGTCTCTGACTGTCTCCTGTCCGCACTCTCTAACAGTCTCCTGTACATTCTGCGCAGTCTCTGACCAGCTTCTGTATCCTGTTCGTAGTTTCTGACCATCTCTTGTATTATGTCTGCGCGATCTCTGACCATCTCCTGTATCATGTCTACAGCCTCTGACCATCTCCTGTATCATGTCTACAGCCTCTGGCCATCTCCTGTATCATGTCTACAGCCTCTGGCCATCTCCTGTATCATGTCTACAGCCTCTGGCCATCTCCTGTATCATGTCTACAGCCTCTGGCCAACTCCTGCATCATGAATGAATAAATGAGGGAAAAAATTCCTAAGTCAACGCAAAAAACGTATTCTGACAGAGCTGCTGGTGTAAATGGGTTTTACCCAAAAGGTTTGTATTAATATCTGTGTTAACCGCGCTCTTTGGCCTAACCACTAGGGTGGGGGTATCAACATTTTTGCATGAAAGTATAGATATAAATTATAAATATAAAGGTGCGTAAACCAATAATTTTCACTTCACTCACTAAAGCGCCTATATCAGACAAAAATAAATGTAAATTATGTGCATTGATAGGACTGGCTCCTAGGGGTCAGGATGACTCCAAACTTAGGTGCATGACAACAGATTGTGCAATGTGATACTTAATAACCTGTGCAATCTGGTAAACTATAAATCAATAAACAAATAAATAAAAAGTACTGTGAATTAATCATAAGGTCCAGCTCAATGTGCAAATTAGCAAAGTTGTGTCCAATGGATATGCATGACAACGGATTGAGCAGTGTGGTTCTTGATATGCGCTGATCGTCACCATAGACGTTGAGTCTTTATATACGAGCCTGAAACAGGAAGACATTCTGGACATGATCAAATCGAGCCTTGATCAAAAATCAGAGCTAAAGAGTTAACAAAAAGTTTCTACTGGAAATTTTGAAAATGGCCATGTCTAACAACTATTTTTGGCATAAAGAGGCCTATTATAAACAAGTGAAAGGAGTGGCGATGGGAGCCAAGTATGCTCCCATTGTGGCAAATATCTCAATGAGCCTTTGGGAAGAAAAAAATATTTACAGTAACTCCATACTGGAAATTTGTCTATGTAAAAGATTCATATATGATATTCTGATCCTTATGGGATGGATCAATCAAGGATCTGGAGAATTTTCTGGGTAACATCAACTACAACAGCTTCAGGCTAAAATTCACCGGTAATTGGAATACATCTGAATTGAGCTTCCTTGATTTAGTGCTCGTGAAACATATCATGATCATCTCCTGTATCATGTCTACAGCCTCTGGCCATCTCCTGTATCATGTCTACAGTCTCTGAGGGGGAGTCTGGAGAGGAGTCAAGAGTGGGAGCACCGCCGGAACGGGGGTCATGGGAGAAGTGGGGACTGTGGAGAAACTATAGGTTAGAACCTATACTGGCCGCTAGGCCAGTCTGAGGGGGAGGGTTGCTGATGTAAAGGGGAGTGAATACAATAATGTAAGGGGACACAGATATAGCCCCCCCCCCCTATATTAGTAATCCACCCTTACCTTAGTGTATTTACTCTACGGAAAATGGTCTCTCAACAGAGTGCCCCCCACATCAGCGTTCCTCTTTACATCAGAGTCTGTAGCATTCCCCCTTACAATGAAAGGGGGAACTCAGCATGCAGACCCTGATATAACTGGGAACTCTGATGTAAAGAGAACACAGTGGACTCTGATGTAGAGCGGGGCTCTGGTGACAAGAGACCACCTTATATCAGAGTTCCCCCTTAGATCATGATCTGCAGCGTTGCCATTTATAACAGTTCCCTTTCACTGTAAGGGGAAATCCTGCAGACTCAGATGTAAGGGTGAACTTTGTGCTGGTTGTGTTATACTAACCTGACCTTGATGTTAATGGAGAAATATGGTTTTCGACTTGTTTAACTTATACCTAGTGCTATTAGCACCGACACTATGCACTTTCCATGCAGTTTAGACCCTTGTCCTACCCTAAGGTAATCAAGCTGGTATTTTCTCACTATGGTGGTTGTAGTATTCAATCATCTCCATCTGCCTTTCTTATGGGCAGATGGAGATGATTATCTTACGTTTCACCCACATTTTTTCACATTTTGTATGGTTTGATATAAATTATTATGTATAGGTATTATCCAGAGTGTTTGAACTCGTCCAATTTATATTATTGAGGATATTCCTCTCACGTACACTTTAGGAGATCCGTCTCAATCTGGAGGCATTTTGTGTGTCCTGCTCCATGTGCCGGCTTACCTGCCTCAGCTCCCGGGACAGCGGTCTCCACTCCAGCATATCACATGGTTTTTACTCTTACGCCCAGTAAGTTATTGGGATTGGTCACTCCTCTCCATCCAGTTTTTTCTTTTTCCCATGGTTGCTCAATTTATATGAGATATAATGCTTCTCATGTTTTTCCCAGATTTACAGCAGCATCCACTCCTGATGATTGGTCTTTAACCATGAAACGCGTCAAGCTATATGGGATGTGCTATGCTTTTATCATTTTGATCGCCTGTATACAGTATGAGCCATGTGGGTTAATATCTGACTTTTACTAGAATTAGCACAGCGTAATTTAAGCAATATTTGATATTGCTCTGACTGTCAGATGGAGCATGTCATGAGTCTAAGGCCTCATACACACGGACGGTTTTTTTGACACCGGTGTTTTCTGCAGTTCTCCATGTTAGTCAATGGTCCCATAAAAACACTGTCGTTTTTGAGCTGTAGATGGCGTTGGCGTTAGTGAGCTGTAACTAGAACCCACGGCCAGCGCGTTCTGAGGCTGTAACGTTTTGGCGGTTTTTGACACTGACACGGCAAACCGCTCACTAACGCCAATGTTTTTAGGTTGAAAAATAGCAGAGGGCTGATTTTTGTTTAACCACTTAAGGACCGGAAGGATTTCCAGCTTTAGGACCGGAGCCCTTTTTGCGATTCGGCGCTGCGTCGCTTTAACTGACAATTGCGCGAAAGAGCTTTCTTTTGGTGGTATTTGATCCCCTCTGCGTCATTTCTGATCGCCGATATAAACAAAAGAAGAGCGACAATTTTGCAAAAAAAAAAAACAAATTTCTTACTTTTTGCTAAAATACAAATCCAAAAAAAAAATATAAAAAAACATTTTTTTTCACCGTTTTTGCCCGATTTATATTCTTCCTCATATTTGTGATAAAAAAATCGCAATCAGCATTTGATTGGTTGGTTTGCGCAAAAGTGGTCGCGTTTACGGATGATGAGAATTCATTTTTGGGGTTTTTATTTTTTTTTATTTTTTACTAGTAATGGCGGCGATCTGCGATTTTTAGCGGTTCTGCGATATTTCAGCGGACATGTCGGACCATTTTGACACTTTTTTGGGACCATTGGCATTTATACAGCGATCAGTGCTATAAAAATGCACTGATTACTGTGTAAATGCCATTGGCAGTGAAGGGGTTAACCTGCAGGGGGCGCTCTACGGGTTAACTGTGTTCCCTGGGCGTGTTCTAACTGTATGGGGGACTGCCTAGCTGGGGAAGGGAAGTGGTCACAGCCTTCACGTACAGGAAGGCTGTGATCACAGCCCTTCCCCCTCACACAGAGCGGAGGTCCTTGTTTACTTACACGGACCTCCGCTCCTTCACTCCGGGGGGGGCATCGCGGGTGGCCGGCGGCAATCGAAGCCGCCGCACCCGCTCCCTGGCCCTCCCCGGACACAGTGAGCGCGCGGGCGCGCCTCCGGAGGCACGCGCGCTCACTGTGCGCGATCTGGCGGCCGCCGTCGTATGACGGCGTTTTGCCTTACAGAGCCACTTTGCCGCCGTCAGATGCCGATCGGCGGTCGGCAAGTGGTTAAAAAAATGCCTACTAACGCCGATGCATAACGCCGAAAATCACAGATTTTTTTTCCTTGACGTCGGGCCTGACGTTTTGTTTATTTTTTAAGAAATGTCCGTGTGTATGAGGCCTAAGAGATAACATTGGAGGATGTCGTGATCTGTCCATGTGCATCCACATGATATGAATTCATGTTGTGTGTAATATATGAGATTGCTAATATTGTCCATTTATTTATAAGGATCATGTTTACAATTTTCAAGATATCCAGTGACGCTATGCATTACCTACACGTTCACCTAATGTATCATGTTTAATATACAAGGTCAATAAATATATTATTCACTTCTAAATTGGTCAGTCGCCTCATTTAAAGTCCCAAAGTCCTATTCCTTTTGCCTCTACACCAAAGTTCCCCCTTAGATCATGATCTGATGCTTTCCCATTTATAAGAGTTCCCTTTCACTGTAAGAGGAGACCCTGCAGACTCTGATGTAAGGGGGAACTCTGTGCTGGTTGCGTTATAGTAACCTGACCTTGATGTTAATGGAGAAATATGGGTTTTCGACTTGCTTAATTTATAGCTAGTGCTATTAGCAATGTGTTTATAGTTTAAATGTATATGTATTTAAAGATGTTTGGCACTGAAAACGGTCATTTTACCTACGGTACTTTTTCGCAGTGCCAGTAAAAATAATTGGTGATGTTTGTTCATTTTGGCATCCTGTCGCTAAATTTTGCTTCTGGGGGTTGGCAACACTGCCGGGCACCCGCTGAATGAAATCCGCTACAGCAGCCATCAGCTTGTGATTAAAGGGATCACTCTTTGGATGTACATAGTATGCCCAAGGAGCTGAATTGAATAACGTACGAACCAAAGAGTACATAATACCCCATTGGTGGCATGTATCCAAGGATATGACGAGTGGTGTTAGACCACAACTGGAAAGTAAATGGGGTCCACATCACTGTACATAAGCCTAATATCAAGAGTGATCTGCCAGGAGCCAATGGTTACAGCAGTTTTAAAATTATCAATCAGCTGCTACACCTGAAGAGCTCTAATGGGGAAAGTGTCAGGGTCTTCATCCCTTTGAAGGCATCTCACCAAAATTATTTGTTGTAGAGGATGCCAAAAATCTGATTAGTATCTTAATGTAGACTTGTGTGATTGGCTTACTGATTTTCAAGAAAGACGGGCCCGCAGCAAAAAAAAAAAAATATATAAGCGCAGGGCCGCATGACAGGGTACACTGGGTATACAGGGGGTTAAGGGAGCCAAGGGGAGGTGAATTCCAGAAAAGGGGCGGGTAGGGGTTTTTAAGGGCTGGGCGGGCTCCTAAGGTCAGAGCGGGAACAGAAGTGAATCTGGGAGGACCTGCTTTTCCAGCTGCTGTGCATTAGGCTTCATGGACATCGAGATCATGCTTCACCAGCTCCGCGCGGCCGCATCGCGGCGTGGGCTGGCTCCAGGATCGGATGGCGGAGATTGGAGTGGACCTTGAGGAAGGAGGGGGGCGGGCGCCGGCACGCACTCGGCGGTCACGGCCGCCGGAGCGGTACAGTCCGGCCACCTCTCCGGGAGTGAGGCGCCACACTGGGAGCCCGGATACGGACCCTCCAGGAGGACCGGCTCGGCCTCCTCAGCCTGCGGCGGGCCGGTCCCCTGGGAGGAATCCCCTTCACAGGCGCGGCTCCACCAGGTGGGCCGGGCATCGTCTGGTTCTCCCACCCCTCCTGGGCGACGGGGGAGTGTGCAGTCAGCGGTTGCCCCATCTGGTGATGTTCCGGCCAGGGGGCTAACTCGGCGGGGGAGTGGTACCAGTGGTGCCTGCCAGTCGGTGGGAGCGGCAGGCACCTCTACCCGGCGCACGCGCAGCATGGCCGGTGCCGAGGAGGAGTCCAGGCGCGGCGGTGTGGGAGAGTCCACGACGAAGAGGAGGAAGTCGTGGCGCAGGAGGAGGCCTTCGGTGAAACGCGGGGCGGCGCAGCAGCCTGTCTCCCCCGGTGACGCCAGCGTCCGTCCACGCCAGAGGAGATAGTCGCCTCGCTCTGAGGGTGAAAGGTCCAGTTCAGATGACACAGAGGTGGAAAGGTCGTCGGCGGTGGAATCCGGGACAACGGCTGTGGGGGCCCTGCCCGGACAGCCTGGTGAGTGCAAACCCCATTCTTTATCAGTCATGTATGATAGTCTGTGCTTGCTATTGGGGGTTGATAGGAGGGCCCTAGCGGCCAGGTTGGCTGGTCCTACCCTGCACTCAGTGGCGGTCGGGGCCGCTGCGTCTGGGGTAGCGCCGGCGACGGGAGTTGGTGACACACGGGCCTTGGGGCAGCGGGCGGGCATGCCGGTGGACGTATGGGTGACGCCTCCCACAGGGGCGGTTGGCTCCCCGGAGGCGGGGTCCGCTGCGTGTGGACTGACGCCCCTGGCGACTGCAGCAGGGGCGGTTGACGGGGTGCCGCCGATGGTCACGGGTGTCTGAGGCCGCTAAGGGTGAGGTTTACGTCTGTTTCGAGGGCCCCCTTGGGGCTCACCTGAAACAGGAAGTACGGGATAGGATATGGCGAGGTGAGCACGTGGACATCTTTTCATTACTTCCCCTCGAACAGTTTAATCTGGACCGGGAGCAAAGAGGAGTCTCGCCGCGACGAGGAAGATCGTAGGCGCGCCCGTTTTATCCTGCGGGCGTTTGCCAACTGGCTACAGGCCTTTGCCATTATGGCCAGCATTATAGGGGAGAGACAGCCGGAGTGCTGTTCGCCCTTGTTCTGCTATTTAGATGCCATTAGTGAGGCCCACAGGGTGTACGGGGGCCTGGCTTGGTTACAATGCGACGAGCAGTTCCGGCAGCGGAAGGCTCTGCGACCGGCGATGCGGTGGGATCACAAAGACATTAGTCTTTGGATGAGGTTGATGACGCCCGCTAGGGCGGGGCCTCCCCCGTTTTTTCAGGGGGGGGGCTGGCTGTGCGGGAACCCCAGGACAGCCGGTCGTTAAGCGTAAGGGGTTATGCTGGCAGTATGATGAAGGAGGTTGTAGTTTCGGGGGCAGTTGCCGATTCCGGCACGAGTGTTCGGGATGCGGCGGGGCGCACTCTCTGTCCCGCTGTATTAGACAAGGTAGGGGACGTGCCGCTGATGCTGCGGGAAAAGGGGAGGACACCGGTGAATGTTTTAACGCTGCGCCCCTTTCTAAGTAGGTACCCGGACAGGGCAGCGGCGCGACTGTTGGATGATGGTTTTGCGCAGAGTTTTAGGATTCCTTGTTCCCTAACAGTGTTCCCTCCCTTTGCGGACAATTTGTGTTCCGCTAAGCTTCACCCTGAAGTGGTGTCGGGAAAGCTGGCGAAAGAAGTGGAGTTGGGCAGCATGACGGGCCCCTTCCGGAATCCCCCCCTTAGCAACCTGGTGGTGTCTCCTCTATGAGTGGTTCCCAAGAAGGAACCGGGCAAGTTCCGGATGATTCACCACTTGTCTTTCCCAAAAGGGGGTTCGGTCAATGACGCTCTCGACCCAGAGGCCTGTGCGGTGTCGACCTCTGTCGATGCAGTGATCAAATGGGTTCGGCGTTACGGTCGGGGTGCTCTCATGGCCAAGGCGGACGTCGAGTCGGCCTTCCATCTCCTCCCGGTACACCCTGATTGTTTTCACTTGTTGGGATGCAGGTGGATGGAGCTATTCTATGTGGATCGTTGTCTCCCCATGGGTTGTTCCATCTCTTGTGCGTTATTTGAGCAATTTAGTTCATTCGTGGAGTGGGTTGTCCGTGAGGTGTCCGGAGTCAGTTCGGTCATACACTACCTGGACGACTTCCTATGTATAGGCCCGCCGGAGCATAAGTTGTGTGGGGTTCTTTTGGCTACGTTTCAACATGTCGCTGAGCGGTTCGGGATTCCCTTAGCGGCTGACAAAACCGAGGACCCGTCCCCGCGACTTACCTTCCTTGGGGTGGTGATCGATTCCATGGCCATGGAATGTAGGTTGCCGGACGATAAGTTGCTGGCTTTGCGGCAGGAGATTCGCGGGGCCGTAGGGCGGCGTACGATTCAACTGAGGGCTCTACAATCTCTGCTTGGTAAGCTGAACTTTGCCTGTCGGATTCTTCCGATGGGCAGAATTTTCTGTCGCAGACTGTCGTCAGCGACATCTGGCATTTCTTCTCCCCGCCACTTTGTGACGTTGTCCAGAGAGCATAGGGCGGATCTGCAGGTGTGGGACATGTTCCTGCAAAATTTTAATGGCCGGTCATTGTGGCAACAAGGCCCGGTCAGGAGTTTTGAATTGGAGCTGTACATGGACGCGGCGGGGTCCCTCGGGTATGGTGCCTTCTTGGGTGGTAGGTGGAGTGCGGAGCGTTGGCCGTTATCATGGCGGGAGGCTGGGTTCTGCAAGAACCTGGTCCTATTGGAGTTGTTCCCGGTGCTGGTGGCGTTTGAGGCATGGGGTTCGGTCTTTAGCAATAAGAAGGTGAGGCTTCATTGTGTTAACTTGGGGGTGGTACAAGTGATTAATCGCTTGTCGGCAGCGTCTCCGCCGGTGGTGTGCTTACTTCGCCATTTGGTGTTGCGCTGCTTACAAGAGAACGTGTTTTTTTATGCGGTCCATCTTCCAGGGATGACTAATGAAGTGGTGGATGCCTTGTTTCGCTTTCAGCTGGACAGGTTTCAGGAATTGGCACCGGGTGCGGAGTAACACGGCACACCCTGTCCAGAGGGGCTATGGCAAATTGCCTTGGAGTCGCCGCAGGTTTGATCCGGAGGTCAGTAAGTGAAGGCACCTGGGCGGTTTATTCTAAGGCTTGGCAGGAGTGGAGCCGGCTGTTGCTGGAGACGGGTGTGGGCGCGGAGAGTGAGGTGGCGGAATCGGTCTTATTGTATTTCATTGGCAGGAATTTCGGGCATGGTGTATCGGTGGCCTCCCTGAACCGTAAGATAGCCGGTATAGCCTTCTGGTGCAAGCTCTCGGGGTTTATGGACTTGACAAAGAGGTTCCTGATCCGTCAGGCGTTGAAGGGCTATAGGAAGGGCTGCAGTAAGCCGGACAGCCGGAAGCCGGTTACGTTTCATATACTCCAGCGTTTGGGGGCTCGGGTTTGGGTAGTTTGCTCCTCGGTTTACGAGGCGTTGTTATTCCGCACCGAGTTCAGCTTGGCCTTCTTTGGGGCATTTCGGGTGAAGGAGCTCGTCAGCCAGAGCACTGCTGTGCACGGTGGCCTTCTGGCGGGTGATGTTACCTGGGACGGTGGTGAGAATAAGGCGTTTGAAAACGAACCAGTTAGGTAAAGGGGCAAGGGTTCGACTGTTTGCCCGGTAGCGGAGTATATGCGTTACCGCCCGGCTGGGAGCGGGTCCTTTTTGATTCACGAGGACGGCAAGCCTTTGTCTGCCTTTCAGTTCACTGCGGTTTTCAGGCGCTGTCTGGGGGCAGAGGGCCTTCCTCCCACTGAATTTTCGTCACACTCCTTCCGCATCGGGGATTGCTACTGAGGCAGCCAGGTGGGGTTTGGATGACGCGGTGGTGAGACGGATAGGCAGGTGGAAGTCTAATTGTTTCAAGTTATATGTTCGACCTCAGCTCATTTTAGGTGTTTAAGGTGGGTGTCTTTTTTGTTAACAGCGGTTTCAAGGGGACAGGTGGTTATGTTTGTTGTGTTCTTTTACAGATGCGAACCGGCCTTGGTCTGGGTACTGGGGCATTCCTACGTGTTTTGGGGGGCCAAATGGGCAGATGTGCGACCCAATGGTCGCCAGCTGGGCTTATCCAGAGACACGGCTACGGTGAGGTGGATTGGGGTACCGCGCCTGCTGTGGTGCCGAGTTCTGCCGGAGTTCAAGAAGTTCGCTGCATTAGACAGGGCCCTGGATATCTTAGTAGTGCACGCGGGAGGAAACGATTTGGGGGTCCGATCTATGCGGCACTTAATACGGGACGTTAAGTTTGATTTTCTGCGTCTCCAAGCGGAGTTCCCGGGGACGGTGTTTATATGGTCAGACATAGTGGGACGCACGTCTTGGCGTTTCGCCAGGTCGGTGTCAAAAATTAACAAAGCGCGGGTGAAAGTAAACAAGGTCAGCCACTTTATTTCACGGAACGGTGGTTTTGTGGTAAGACACACCAATTTGGAGTCGGACACTTGACGTTATCTTAGGGGGGGTGGAGTGCACCTTAACGCTGTGGGCATCGACCTATGGAGCCTTGGGCTCCAGGATGGTGTTCACAGGGCGTTGCGGGCGTGGAGGGTCTCCCGGGCGTAAGGCTTTACGCCCGCGAGCAGTGGCGTTGGGGGTCTCAGGAGCCTGTCAATTTGGTCTGGCTGGGAAGGATCCATCGTAGGTATGGAGTCCTCAATGGATTGGTCCAGTTACACAGGTTAACTGGAGAAGGCGGGTACCCAAGCCAGTGTATTGCGGCTGGGTGTGTGGCGGTACATCAAAATCTTACGAGATGGGTGATATGGGGGCCTCCTGGGATCACCACCTGCCTAACATGTTCTGTATTGCTGTAAATGTTTAATTGGTTGTGTTTAAATAAATGGCCTAACGGCCAATTTCTCCAAAACAGTGTGTTGTATTTATTTAAGGGATTAGAGGGCAAGAGGTTGTAGGCATCAGGTCTACCCGGGTCATGGTATATCTAGTGGGTGTAATGCACACGGTATACAGAAAGCCTCCAGGTAGCCCTATTGCATCTTACAGAAAAGAAATGCACAGCTTTGCAAATCAACCTGTTATGGACCACCCCACGCAGATATATTGCATCGGGGCAGCCCTCCTGCGTGAAATCACTTACCTGTACTTGATTTCATGCACTGGGTCTGGGGTGTGTGCCACCGGCGACTCACTCCCACTGTGATTGGACACAGCGGGAGCCAATCAGCGGGTCAGACCTATCGTTCTCAGGAGAGGCAAACCACTGATTCTGTGAGAGAAGAGAGAGATCTTGTGTTTCCGGTAAGCAGGAACACAGATCTCAGACTGGATTCACACCATTCTGGTTCAGCGGCTCCTGTCCATTCTCACAGCTCATTGGCTGACAGGGGAGAGAAAGTGCAGTGAGGAGGGGAAAGATCTTGGTTTTATGTGGAACACATCTGCAAATTAAATGCGTTCCCATTGAACAATGTGCAACGTGGAGTGGGACTGCACCGCACATATGTGAACCGGACACATTGAAAACAACTTGTTTTCAAGTGTCCTGCGAATTGGATGCAGTGTAAGCCACATTCAATTTGCATAGGTGTGAACCCAGCCTTAGTCTTCCCCCAGTCAAAGCACCTCCCTCACAGTTAGCAAGCATTCCCTAGGAGCACACTTAACCCTTTGATTGCCCTGGATTTTAACAGTCCCAGCCAGTGTAAGTACAGTGACAGTGCATATTTTTAGCATTGATCCCTGTATTCAAGTCCCAAGTCCCCAAAAAAGTGTCCCTACTTCGTGGTAGACAAAAATCGGACACCATTTTACAGTCCTACTAAAAATCGCTGCTGCTACTACTAGTGTAAAAAAATATAAATACAATTTCCATAAATCGAACCCATTGTTTATAGATGCTATAAAAAAATAAAAACTTTTGCACAAACCCATCAATACACGCTTATTGGGATTTTTTACCAAAAATTTGTAGAAGAATACATATTGGCCTAAATTGATATAGGAATTCGATTTTTTTACTATATTTTATAGCAAAACATAAAAATTTTTTTTTTTTTGAAAAAATAAAATGACAGAGATGGTCAAAGACCACCAAAAGAAATCTATTTGTGGGGAGAAAAAAAAAAAAAAAGGATGGATGTCAAATTTTAGAACGTCGCATGACTGCGCAATTGTCAGGTAAAGCGACATAGTGCCATATTGCAACAAATGGCCTGGTCATGAAGTGGGCAAGACCTTCTGGGGCTGAAGTGGTTTTAACCGCTTCCCATCCGTGCCATTTCTGGCACCCCTCTCCTACATGTGAAAATCATAATTTTTTTGCTAGAATATTACTCAGAACCCCCAAAAACATTATATATGTTTTTTTTAGCAGAGACTCTAAGGCAGTGGTTCTCAACTCCGGTCCTCAGGACCCACCAACAGGCCAGATTTTAAGTATTACCTTGGGGAGATGCAGACTAGAATACTGCAATCACTGAGCAGCAAATGATATCACCTGTGATGTATTTCAGTTATCCTGCAAACTTGGCCTGTTAGTGTCCCGAGGACCGGAGTTGAGAACCACTGCCCTAGGCAATAAAATGGCGATCACACGATTTTATATCACACGATATTTGCGCAGGAATTTTTCAAACGCTTTTTTTTGGAAAAGAAACACTTTGGTGAATTAAAAAAGATACAAAACCGTAAAGTTAGCCCAATTTTTTTGTATATTCTAAAAGACAATGTTATACAGAGTAAATTGATACCAAACATGTCACGCTTTAAAATTGCGAACACTTGTGGACAACAAACTTTGGTACTTAAAAATCTTCATAGGCGATGCTTTAAAATTTTTTTTACTGGTTACATGTTTAGAGTTACAGAAGAGGTCTAATGCAAGAATTGTTGCTCTCACTCTAACGCACACGGCGATACCTCACATGTGTGATTTGAACACCGGTTACATATGCAGGAATTATTTTTTATTGTTATTTAACTTTTATTTATTTTAACACTGTCTTTTTTTTTTATCACTTTTATTCCTATTACAAGGAATGTAAACATCCCTTGTAATAGGAATGGTGTGTGACAGGTCCTCTTTATGGAGAGATGTGGGGTTAATAAGACCTCACATCTTTGCTCCAGGCTGGAAAGACCGAGATTAAAAAAAAAAAAAAAAATCGGATCCCGGCCTTTCCAGCCACGATCACGGCTTTGTTTACTAAAGCTGGCCCGGACGGGACGTCATAATGTTGCACCCGGGCCTCCGAGGATCATAGAGAGGACTGCTGACCGTCTGGCCACCAGTCACCGCTCTGATCAATTTCCGGTGACGATGGATTACATTACCGGGGTTGCCGATCGTACGGGAGGCCTGGGAGAAGCAATGGCGGCGGCGGCGGGGGGGGGGGGGGGGACGGAGGGGGTGTCCCCTCCTGTTGCCTATAAGAACGATCAAGCGGCTGAACTGCCCACTATGATCATTCTTATGGTGCAGGGAATCGCCTGCCAAAAAAAAAACAAAAAAACCCTATCTGAATGGTGCCCGTAGCTGCTGCCACCGTTCAGCAGATATCACCACTCAAAGCCCAGGACGTCCTACGGGTGGGAAGTGGTTGGGAAAAGGAATTGCTTTGCAAGATTGTATATGCTGCAACTGTTTTCTCTCTCTGAGTTTTTGGTTTCAGGCCTTAGGGTTAAAGCGGCTACTGTAATCCAGCACAGCCAAAATTCAGCTTTCATCCACATAGCCTTTACATGCCCATTTGTAGAGAAAAAAAAAAAGGGGGCAACTTCAGCATCAGAGTATTAAACATTCCTTTATCCAAATGATTATAATTTACATAAATGTGCAATCAAACATACATAGCAGCCTGGGACAAGTCTGCAGAAAGGGAGGGGAAATTTGTGCTTAAAATAACGGATATGACAAAATACAATCATGAGATGCAATATAACCGGTTTTAGCACAGACTTTTCATGTACAATTCTCATTTTTAAGGGTTTAAAAGGGGTAATTTACAAGGAGGAAAAAAAAAAAAAAAAACCCATAACGCTACCATAATCAACCTTTGCCAAGTTAATTTTGTGGACTTGGATAGTTTACCTCTTCTCTGTAAACGCTAGTTTACTGGTTGCTCTACCACCCAAGTTTCAGGCCAGGTCCGCATGACATGCGAGTGTAACCGACTCTCAATGGAACCGGTTCACACATGTCCGGGGTGACCACGGCTCCCAAAAGGGTCCTGTGTGTTTTTTGGGTCCGGTTCAAGTGCAAATTCTGGCTAAAATTCTGACCCGAATCGGTAAAACAGAAATGCACTGGACCCCAGGCTGGAAACTGTGGCCTCAAACTTGAGTCACCAACCCAAGAACAGGTAGGTAGTTCAGAATTTCGTGCAATACTAAAAAAAAGTCTCAACATCGGCACTCTTGTTCTAGGCTAGTCCCACAAAGTAATGAAATCTGTATGTCAGCATAACAGCCAGGAGTCTAGCATTTGTAGACTGCAATGGAAACTTCTCAATAGCCTTCACCAGAAAAAGCTCCCTATACCTCCCCCAGAAACAGATGGGCCATTTTGCACATTGAGGGACAGCATAAGATTGCAGCATTCGCTCAGTTTCCCCCCTTAAAGTGGTAGTAAACCCATCCATTTAACAGTTTAAAAACCAGTTACATTTCTGGCACATGCCGGAAATGTAACACTCCCACTGGTTGTGCTCTAAACCAAACTGTCAAACCATCCAATGGCTGGTGTCATAGCTGATCACATGTGCAGCATCATGGCAGTTGTAGGTGAAACAGAGGCCAAGATGGCAGCTTCCTTGGCTGAGAATGATAGGAGAGTTTACTACCACTTTAAACACTCAAACTAAAAAAAAAAAAATGGCCATATCTATAGCTAATCCCCCTTAAGCCTCAAGCTGGGAGTCAGGTACCTGGTATACAGACTTCAGGAGGTCCTTCCAATTGTTAACACTGGATATCAAAACTGGTTGACATAGAATGCATTTTAAAACAAAAAACTAAAACAGACTAAAAACACAGAATAAAAGCCCTCCCAACAAGCCACTTAAACGCAATATTATAGCAGCTTCTCATTTGATAAGACCCTGAGCTCTCCCTAGTCAACATCTCTAATTTAAATAAGGAGAGACATCCACTTAGTGGATCAGAGGGAGAGACAGTGGCAAACATGAGATTAAAAATTAAAGACACTTAAGAGTCTTGCGAA
>BLSH010363592.1:153529-166252 GCA_018402905.1 Glandirana rugosa | reverse complement strand
TAAACCGTAATCAAAGGCCTCCTTTAAATTAAGCCTGTACTCACTCAGAGGGGGGTGACAAGCCTTTTAAACAGCCAGGTCACAAGGAGAGAGAAAGAAAGAAAAAAAAACCTAACTATCTACCTAGCTTCCCTTCCAAGATGGAGTCAGTGTCGCTTAGGCCTGGTATCATTACCTTGCGTGGGTCTCACGCATGATACCATTACATGGGGTACCGTTAAAGTCCTTTTTAATTAGCTTGTTAGGGTCTACTATCTTGTGCATCACTGTTCAGGATGAGGTACTGGACATATGTTGTCCATTATTTGAGGGTCTCCTATTGAGGCCCTCCTCCCAATATTCTATTTCAACTATATAGTAATTATCTGGGTACATTTTGTATACAAGTGGTTTTTTTTTTCAGTAGGAAACAATCAAACATCAGACAGTTATCATTCCAATGTTATTTATTTTTTTCTAAATTGTGCTGCTCACCTGAAAGAAGCTTTGCACAGTTAACATCAGATTGCAAGTCCTGATCTCGGTCCTGAGTAGAAAATGCTTGTTGTTGAAATTCACTCAGAGCATTTTTCAGATCTCCAGTAACCGGTCCAAGTATCTGCAGGGCATAGGCTTTTTCAGGGCCTCCTAAGTGGAAATGGACCTCCATGTACTGGATGTTCCCCTCCCAGTCTTGGAGTTCTATGTGCATAATATACGGCCCCTGCTCAGCAATCTCATGCATCTTTGCTAGACCTAGCCAGAACTCGCCTAATGAAAAGCAGAAAAACAAAAATGGTTAAATTGAATTCCTGTTACAGCACTAAATGTAATAACTTTGCTGTAAGACTTTAAATGCTTTTTATATTGGTTGTGCAGAGGCGTAACTAGAACCTTCAGGGCCCCGGTGCAAGAAATTATGAAGGGCCCCCTGACCCCTGGCCAGGGCCCTTCCCTCTTCCCACTGATCCTGGGGCCCTTTACTCCTATCGTGGGTCCCTTTATTACGGTACTGCAGTGGGGCCCTTTCACAAGTTCTGCAGCAGGCCCCAGGGGGACCAGGGAAGCACACAGGGGCCCCAGGAACAGCAGAAGACAAGTAAACTGGATAGAGGAAAATGGAGGAGATTGGGTCCTCTAAATGCCACCCCCGCCATCCCTCCTATTCAGGTGTACAAGGGAGGCATATGGGCCCCCTGGACCATGGGGCCCGGTTGCAATCGCAACCCCTGCAACCCCTATCGTTACGCCCCTGTGGTTGTGTGAAATGTCTACATTTCTGTCTATTAATAATGGCACTGACTTGGATAACAATAACCAGGACAAGAAACAATACAGTATGACTTTTAGCACCCTTAAACAACAAAGTTTGGTTTGTTTTACCAGAAATAATTTAAATTGTTGCTTTCATTTTATTTCCTCTTTTCTGAAAACTTCAAAACTTAAGTTTTCCTCTGCTGTGCAGAAGGGCTCTGAGATATAGAGGGGCCTGTGGAGAAGTTAACATTTACCATAATTGTTTGCCGCAAAATCACGTACCTGTATGTCATTTTGCTCAAATGGTTGTACCGGAGGGATGCCTGCAGCCTTTCTTGTAATAACAACTGAGTTGCTCGGCTGTTATTACAAGCAGCGGAAGTGGATATTCACCCCCCCCCCCTCCCGCCACCTTCTGCCACTCCACCCGGGTCTCCCATTCCACCTGGAGACCAGAGCAGCCAGCCGGCAATGTCCACTAGTTGGCTGGAGTCCCGAACAAAGCCGGAACCGGGTCTCTGATATAGTAACCCGGAAGCAATGGCACAATGTCACTTCAGGTTTACGCGGCAGCCAACGGCATAATTTTAAAAAATCCACAGTATTCCAAAATGCCGGTCTTGGCGTTTTCAGTACTTTTGAGTGCAGAGGAGAGGTTTGGGGTCTTTTAGACCCCAGATATCTCCATAAAGAGTACCTGTCACTTCCTATTACTGGCACAAATGATGTTTACATTCCTCGTGACAGCAATAAAAGTGATAAGAACATTTTTTTAAAGGTACAATGTAAAAATAAAAAAACAAAATAAATAATAAAGAAAAGTTTTTTTAAAACGCGGCATCCCTCTGTGCCCGCGCGCCAAAGCAAACATATATGAAAGTTGCTCCTGCAAATGTAAACAGTGTTCAAACACATGTGAGGTAGGTATCGCCACAATCATTAGAGCGAGAGAAATAATTATAGTGCAAGATCTCCTCCTTTTAAAGTGTGACATGCTATGTATCTATTTACTCAGTGTAAAATCATCTTTCACATTATACAAAAAAAAGTGGGCTAACTTTACTGTTTTTTTTATTTTTTTATTTCATTGAAATGTATTTTTTCCAAAAAAAATTGTGTTTTAAATACTGCTGCGCACATACAGTGTGACATAAAATATTGCAACAACCGCCATTTTATTCTCTAGGATCTCTGCTAAAAAAATATATATAAAATGTGGGGGTTCTAAGTAATCTTTTAGCAAAAAATACTGATTTTACCAAGTCAGACAATTTTCACAAATAGGCCTGTTCTGGTTCTCATTATCAATTGTAAACTAGATGTGAACACTTTATGTCCCACAAAAGTTTTAAAGATTTAGGCCCCTTTCACACATACGGACCGTTCAGGTCTGCCTGTCAGTTTTTCAGGCGGACCTGAACAGACGCTTCATTAATCTCTATGGAGCGATGGATGTCATCAGTGACATGTCCACTGACATCCGCTAAATACAGACGGATGGAAACCTTATTTTCCATCCGTCTGGCGGATTGGATGAAAACGGATAGGCGGATCCGTTTTCATCCGATCCCCATAGAGGAGAGTGGGGCTCTGACAGGACCGTCCCTGCACAGTGGGCAGAGATGGACCTGTCATTTGCTGACTCAGCGGGGATCAACGGATCAATTCGCGCTGAGCAGCGGAGTCCGCCAAAACTCTGCTAGTGTGAAGGGACCCTTAGAAGCTGTTCTTCTTAGTTGTATGTTAATGAGGAGAAACTCAGAGGGTGTCTCTCTTTGTCAGAGGGATCAGATTGAGTCTCCTGTAATTTCAAACTAATCAGAGTACTGTAGCTTGCAGTCTGCTCAAGGTCTGTTCCAAACAAACATCTAGCAAGATTAAAAAGGAAAAAAGAAACTAACACTTTTTAAAATTATTTTTAGGTATACTGTGAAAATGGGAACACATACCAAACATACAGTGAGTTTTCTCAAATTTGACTGCAAAAGTGGAAATATACTTTTAGTCTTTGAACAGTGAAAAGGTTCTATGCACTTCGCATCTACTGAAGATATAAGCATCACCCAGTCTGACTTGATTTTGTAGTGAAACTTTGAAATTTTGTTCTGGGAACTTCTCCATACTGATAGCTGATGCTACATATAGTTTATACAGCACTCACAGCAGGCACATCTCTTAGTGAATGTAATAGTTTGTTTGGACTAGACTATTTTAAAGTGACACCGTAAGCTGGAGCTAGGTTTTCAAAATGGCCTTACATAAATTACTTTAAAAAAGTAAAAAAAAAAAAAAAAATTAAATGGCTAGAATTCATAAACTCCATGATGATAGAAATAGAAAGGCATTTTTAAGACCGTTTTAAAATATATCTGCGTCACTATATAAATAAGAAACTTGCCACTAACCACTTAGATTACCAAAGCCATTCTTGTATGATTCCCAGAGCTGGTCAAAATCTACAGACCCATCTTTACGTCTTTGAATAAAGGTCCATCCTGCTTCTATGAGGAAAAAAGAAACAACTTAATTTAGTAATCGTTAAGAGGTGTAATCATTCATTAAATTATGTTGTTTAACTCTTTCATTGCCAATGGTCAATTGATGCATGAAAAAGCTGACCAAATTTAGCAACGTCAGTGTGCATTTATTCCTTTGACAATAACGTCATGACTATTTTGATTACATGAATAATTTTACATTTTTTTAAGAACATATGTATTGAGTACTCTATAAATGCCCTGATTAGGTATTTTTATTCAAGGCTGCCAGGTGGATAAAAATGTGGAAATCCTTTTTAAATTCTTAACATTTTAAAACACTTGTTTTTTTACACCCATTACCAAATAAACTACATTTCATTCTGTGTTTCTTTCACTGAAATAAATAGTTTAACAGCAAATGCAAAGAGCTGTTGTTTACTAATGGTTTGATTCCTGATCATTAGCTAAGCATTACAGTTTTACACTCCTAGATGTAACTGGGACCCTGCTTAGCAATGCTGTTCTCTGGATTGTGTGTGAGAATGGATTAAGTAGTTCAAACATAGCGTAATGCAATATGTGATAACATTTTCTCAATTTTTGAAAAATGTGAACTTTCTACTGCGGTTATTGGCACCAATTCTATGTTTTAAAGAATATATAACCTGTAGATGTCACTCTAAGGCTGGATTCACACCTATGCATTTTGCAGATTTGCACTACAGAACGCGTTCCATGGGAAACTATGTTAAATGGACTGTAGTGCAAATCTGCAAAATGCAAAAGCACTAAAAATGCATAGGTGTGAATCCAGCCTAAGACTGTTGCACAACAGGTGCTTTAGTTACATACTACATAGGGTTCTTAGATATATACACACTGTTAAAGCAGAACTCTGGGATTTTCAAAAAATCACCCATTAGTACACCTCCCTACATTAAACAGTTATTACATTTGTGAAATCCCTTACCTTTCAAGAGATATGTCCAATTTAATTTAAAGGAAGTGGTATCTCTAGTTCAAATGATGCACTATGTATTCTGCAAGGCAGGCTCTGTTAGAAGAGTAATTGCATCATATCCTCTTCTTTCTGTTTAGACTACATTTCCCATTATGCTTTGCACATTTTAATGAATGTGGGAAGTACACTAGCCTGTACATGTAAATGTAAACTAGCCCACCTCAACATGAATCGCACCCCTCATTCTGCAGCCAGGCCCACTAACCAGTGACACATTATGTCTTCTCTCCTCTCCAGCCACAGGAGATAAACATATTGCTCTTACTTTCTGTAATCATTACTGAACTGTAGACGCATCCCATAATTATATATTATACACACTATACGCTGCTGTAATTCAGTATTAGTAATATTCCTCCTCGCCTTGTAGATTTGAGATCATTATTAACAGCAATTAGTGCTGGTATTGTGTATATGAGAACATTCCTAGCTGCACCACAGAAAGAAAGAGCCGTGATGTTTTATATCAGCATGTGACACAAGTAAATGTCGGCATGAGAAAAAAAAAAAAAAAAGCGCAGCGCTAACTTACTAATCAATTATGTAATCATTACTGAACTGTAGACACATCCCATAATGAAATATTATACACACTGTACTCTGCTGTAATTGAGATCTTTCTAACAGCAATCAGTGCTGGTATGGTGTATATGAAAACATCCCTAGCCACACCACAGAAAGAAAGAGCCCGGGCCATGATGTTTTACATCAGCATGTGACACAAGTAAATGTCCACATGAGAAAAAACAAGAGTGCAGCGCTAACTTACTAATCAATAACACAATAATGGTGGAACCCTCTAATATATGGAAATCTTAATGAACTTCAATATCACCACAATACCAGCCTCTGTGATATGTAATGTCACACATAATACACATCACACTGAAAATAAGACATAAAAATGAAACTTTGCAGGGATGGTGGAAACCCCCCTACAGATATATTGAAGTGTATGGTGTCAGTAAACAGTGCAGCCTCATCAGTGCTCATCAGTGCAGCCTATCAGTGCCCATGAGTGCAGTCACACCAGTGCCCCTTATCAGTGCCCATCAGCGCACTCACACAGTGCCCACCAGTCCCGCTTATCAGTGCCCATCAGTGCAGTGACACCGTGCTCATCAGTGCGGTGACACCGTGCCCACCAGTTCTGCCCACCAGTGCCCATCAGTGTTGTAAAACTGTGCCCACCAGTGCGGTGACCCAGTGCCCATCAGTGTGGTGACACCATGCCCACCAGTGCAACTTATCAGTGCCCATTAGTGCGGTGACACCGTGCCCACCAGTGCTGCTTATCAGTGCGGTGACCCAAACACCCGCCCGCCATCTGTCATCAATGATAGCAGAGATTTCCTGCTACGACATGCCTGGTATTTCTGGAATGCCTGGCATGCTTGCTATATGAACACCGTTCTGTATTATTCTCCTGATACACAGAGCAGAGATCTCCTGCTACGACATCCCTGGTATTTCTGGAATGTCTGGCATGCTTGCTATGTGAACACCGCCCTGTAACTTTCTCCTGTCATAGCTGTATCGGATCATAAAGCAAGCATGCCAGGCATTCCAGAAATACCAGGCATGTTGTAGCAGGAGATCTCTGCTATCATTGATGGCAGAGAGGAGGAGGAGGAGGAGGGAGGAGGAAACCACCTCTATGCGTGGCACAGATCGTGGGGGCTGTGAGACCCCCTCCGCCCACTACAGCCCAGCAGGCGGAAATAAAAATGCCTGCTGGGCTGTTAAAAAACTACATGAAGGGGCGTCAGACCGCTGCCTGCCAGTCCAGGATGGTAAACGGCCAGCGGTCTTACAAACAGGATGTCAGAGGGAATAACGTTTTTTTCAGCAAGTTCAGCAGGCTACTACAGAGGAACTACAGAGCTCAGCAGAAGATAAATGACATAGTTGGTGAAGGAAGGCGATTAGCAACAAGGACATGGAAAAAAGTTTTTTCCCCAGAGTTCTGCTTTAAGTTGCCCATACATGGATCAAAATTTTGATCCATGTGTGGAAACTGCAGTTGAACTGAAGTCGATCTACAAATTGACTTCTGTTCAACCGCTTTCTCGGATGAAAGCCGCTGGATCAGTGCTGCAGGTAATAGGCTGCGTCCATCAATCGACATGGGTACAACCAGCCTGTTGAATTTTTTACACAAGATTACTGCCGGCGGCTGTAGCTGCAGAACACAGTAGTGCTGCATGAGGCATTCCCTCATCAACACTGACTGTGTTGATAGGGGAATTGAACAATTTTCTTTACTTCCACTCGCTATATAGTAAAACTTGATAAAATGCCTATGCTTTTTAATTAGAACACTAACTAAACTTTCTATTGCTTAAGTTTTTTTTTTGTTTCCTTTTTTTTATTAGCTATGCACTAACCTCCAGTGAAATCTATCAAAATTATCAGTAGATCCAGTAATATAAGCAATTTTAATTATATGCAAATATCAGGTTTTTATGTCACACAAATGTAAATCGTGGTGCTCCTGAATACTGCTTTTTTTTTTTTTTTTTATTATTTGCAGGATAAACAAAAACAATTTAAACAGTTATCCAGCCAACTACCATTTCTGGTACAATCAGCATGCTTTCTCTAGGCATTCAGATAATCTTCTGTTTGAAGCATGCCTATTTGCCCACCTAAAAGGCAGAGGATTGTTAACCCTGTGAGAACCAGACAGAGGATTTAACCAGTGCTATATGTTTCCAAGCAAATACCATATAACTTCACCTGTATAGATCTCTGGATTATTGATCACTTCTTGGTTTTCACATAGTTTTATCATATTATCTTTTTCTTGTGGGATGATGCCACAGATTTGCTTTAATACCATTAAACTTGCAGACTTACCTGCTGTAATTTCACAGTATACTTCAAAGGGCTGAGCATTGGCTGGTTGGATTTTAAATATGCCACTCTTCTCTCCATTCAAAAAGACTGTATGGCAATCAGAAGGCAGCTCTAGAAACACAGGAGATTTTTGGTTGTTTTAAGTAAATAATATTCATGCACATCAGCAGTAATGCTATTTAAAGTGTCATGCTGGTCGTCTTGAATTTTGGCACATTTCTGATGAATCATGGCCTTGTTGGCACCACCCAGCTCAAAAACTTTGAACTGACAATCAAAACAGCTGGGAAGAAAATTCTCAGTCAAACAGTGGCTGCAGGCAACCAGATGCAGTCATGGTTGGGGTATTCTGACAGCCACAAAAGCATTGGCTGTCAGGGTACAAAAGCCATCAGGGAAGATCCCTCCATCCATGCTGTTTAATGTGGATGGAATTAATTCATTTTTCTTGTCCAACCTACGGGGCATAAACTAGAGAAATCTTAAAATGTGTGGCTAGCTTTTCAGTACAATAAACTGTGAAAAATTCTCCCTGCTACAGAGGTAAATACATCCGAGAGTATTATGTGAATCAGTGAGTGTTTTCATAAATAGTGGGATATAAAAAGGTCATAATATTGCACGTGAAAGCTGACAGTGTTAAATAGAATTTGGCACCAAAGCTACCTTGTGAAATCTTCAAAAGAGTTAGGCCTCATGCACACAGGCCATTTTTGTGTGTTTTTACAACTGCTGTTTTTGGCTTCAGATGTTTTTTTACTACAGTCAATAAACTACCCATCATGTTATCCTATGTGTCCATGCACACATAGGCTGTTATCAACTGTTTTGGGCAGGGCCATTTTTGAGCTGCAAAAAAAACCCCCATGACTAGTGGGTTCTGAGAGGAGTTTTTCAGCTGTAAAAATGATCAAATGCTGAAAAAACACCAAAATGCTCAAAAAACCGCGGCTCGCCAGCATTTTTTGGATGTTTTTGAGCCATTAAAGAAGAAAAACGCTAACACTCAAAAATGCTAGTGTAAAAACACTAAAAAATGCTACTGACATTTTTATAACGTTTTTTAACCACTTCAACCCCAGCGCCGTAAATAGGCGGCGGCTACTTTGAGTGGATGGTACCGGGATATAGCCTGCAGCTGCAGGCTATATCCCGGTACCCAGAGACGTAACTAGAACCTTCAGGGCCCCGGTGCAAGAAATTGTGAAGGGCCCCCTGGCCAGGGCCCTTCCCTCTTCCCACTGATCCTGGGGCCCTTTACGCTTATCGTGGGTCCCTTTATTAGGGAACTGCAGTGGAGCCCTTTCGCAAGTTCTGCAGCAGGCCCCAGGGGGACCAGGGAAGCACAAAGGGGCCCTGGAAACAGCAGAAGACAAGTAAACTGGATAGAGGAAAATGGAGGAGATTGGGTCCTCTAAATGCCACCCCTGCCATCCCTCCTATTCAGGTGTACAAGGGAGGCACATGGGCCCCCTGGACCATGGGGCCCGGTTGCAATTGCAACCCCTGCAACCCCTATCGTTACGCCCCTGCCGGTACCATTTTTTAGAGCGGACAGTCGGCTATCCGAGCATAACAGCTGATCCGGCTCGGGAGCCCCTCGATCTTTGTCCCCGGGGGCGGGAGGGGACATCCCCCCTCCCGCCACCCTTCCACCGCTCTTCTCCGGGCCACCCGTCCCACCGGGAGACCAGAGCTATGATCCGGCGCGTCTGCCAGCTCAGAGGAGACCTGAAGGAAGCCGTAATTGGCTCCGACCAGGTCCCCTTCTGCAAATTCCGGAAAGCAACGTCATAACGTCACTTCCGGTTTACTCTGCGGCTAACGGCGCCAGTTTTAAAAAAATTACAGTATGCAGAATTGCCGTTTTTGGCGATCTGAATAAAGTGAAGTGCAAAGGAGACCCCCCAGCCCTCCATAAAGTGTACCTGTCACCAGGGGCGTCGTTAGGGTGTGGCTATGGGGGCTACAGCCCCGAATCTAATGTCATTACACCCGAGTGTTTGACAGTCGGGCGGCAGGTGCATTTTAATTTGGTAAAAAAGCCCGCACACAGCAGCGGCGGTAGCCGCACCTAACTTTCTTTGTGATGCGGCGAGAGTGGCACCGCCCACTGCATATCTGCCTTCAGGCTGAGTGAGCGGAGTGATATGTAAGGCGTTCTCCAGCTCCATATCCTCCTCCGCCCCCCCCTTCATTCCCCTCAGGCATCACGTCCTCCTCCTCCGCCCCATCTCCCTCCGTTCTCCTTGGGCTACATGTCCTCCTCCTCCTCCGCCCCCCTCCAGGTGAGATTCTGTACACTCTATTCATTTCCCTTACTGTTGTGTCCTGGTCTCCACGCTCCCTTTCTCCCTGCTGCACTGTATCTGTACACTTGCCCTCTATTTATGTTCCTTCCCACCTTTGTCCTGTTCTCAGTGCTATCTTTCCCACATGCTTTTTGTCTTTACATTTACAATCTTTATATTTACACTCTTTATATTTACACTCTTTTTCATGTCCCTTTCCACTGTCTCCTGGTCTTCATGCTCTCTTGCCCCGTGTTGATACAAGTACATTCTATTTCCCTTCCTATAGTCTCCATGCTCTTTCTTTTACTTGCCATGTTGCTGTACATGTAAACTCTATTCATCTCTATTCCAATTGTGTCCTGGTATCTATACTCCCTCTTGCCCTGTGCCTGTATCTGTACATTCTGTGCTCCCCTTCTCCCTCTTGCCCTGTGTCTGTCCTGTGTTGATGCACTCCATTCATGTCTCTTCCCATATTCTACTAATCTCCATGTTTTCCTTCTCCCTCTTGCCCTGTGCCTGTATCTGTACATTTTGTGCTCCCTTTCTCCTCCCTCTTGCCCTGTGCCTGTACCTGTAAATTCAATTAATCTCCCATCCAACCTTGTCCTATGCTTCCATTCCCTCTCTTGCCCATGGTCTTTATATGTACTCTATTCATATTCCCTTGACATAGTGTCCTAGTCTCTAAGCCACTTTATCCATCTTGCCCTGTATCTGTATAAGTACATTGTTCATGTCCCTTTTCATTGTGTCCTGGTCTCTGTGTTCCCTTTCCCCCCTCTTGCTCTGTGCCCATACATATACCCTCTATTCTTGTCCCTTCTCATTGTGTCTGGGTCTCCGTGCTCCCTTCCTCCCTGCTGTGTTTGTATAAGTACCCTCTATTTATGTTCTTTCCCACCTTGTCTTGGTGTTAGGAAAAGACTGGCCTGGTGAAGTCAGGCCATGTTCTGGACTTTTTTGCAGAGTTTTGCTGTTCACCAAACGGTCCTATTTAAGCTCCCTGCACCTGTCAGCAGGTGCTGTCCGTTCTACAGCGTCTGAGTACCTGTGAGCTTCAGCTCTCCTACCTGAAACCTGCTTCCTGTGTTGTTCCTGTTCCTGTGTACCGACCCGGCTTGCTCTGACCTGCTACCTATCTGCCTGCACCGACCCCGGCTATCCACGACCATCCGCTTGTCTGACCCTTCTGTACCTTGCCGCCAGCCTGTGAACGAACTCTGCTTGGACTTTGACTATTCTTCTGCCTGCCCCTTCTGTGCCTCTCTGATCTGCCAGTTGCCAACCCAGCCTGCATGACCACTCTTCTGTCTGCATGACCTTCTGGAGCCTCACATCACCACCAGTGACCATCCAGCCCCCGTGCCATCCCGCACTCTGGGACTTCCTGTCTACACTACCAGGGGTCCCCGAATCGGGTGCGTAAGAGTGGTTGTTCCCTGCTAAGACAGACTCCACCACCAGGATCGTGACACTTGGTCTCAGTCAGTGCTATCTTTTCCCACATGCTACACTTGTTATTTCACTTGCCACTGTGTCCTACCCCTCTTGCCCTGTGATGGAACAAATACACACCATTCCTTTCTCTTCCCAAAGTCTCCATGCTCTTTTCTCCCTCTTGAATGCACATGTACACTCCATTCATTTTTCCCTTCCAGCTGTGTCCCGGTCTCTATGCTCTGCTGGGGGCACCTGTGATGTAAAGAGGAACTTCGCTGGGGGGGCACCTGTGATTGAAGGAGGGACTCCGCTGGGGGCACCTGTGACGGAAGGAGGCACTCTGCTGGGGGCACCTGATGGAGGCAGGGACTCTGCTGGGGGCACCTGATGGAAGGAAGGACTCCACTGGGGGACACCTATGATGGAAGGAGGGACTCCACTGGGGACACCTGATGGCATCTGGTAGCAGGCGACATAGCAAGTGACACACTTGGGGCTCCCACTGATTCTGCATTATGGTGAGTTGAACTATTTCATTTTATATTACAATGTAATAATAGAAATATTGCGCTTCAATCATCCTGACACCATAACAACCATGGTGCCTGGATGATTGAAGCGCCAACACCAGGTGGTTGGAGTATCTTTATCTGCTGATTGTTAAACTTTCTGGAATACACATATTGCTATTGTGGTGTAGAATCTGGGCCTGCTGTCCCTCCATCCTTCTTTCTTTCCTTCCTTCTCTTCGCTTTCCTTCCCTCCCTATCGCTTTCTTTCTTCCTTCCTCAATCCCTCGTTCATCTCAGATGTGAGCCACACCCAACGCCACGCCCCTTTAAGCCACATCCATTATTTAATTTAGACCACTCCCATTTCCCCTGGTCTTTTTCACACCTAGCAACGCCCCTGCCTGTCACCATATATTACTATCACAAGAGATGTTTATATTCCTTGTGATTAGTGTTGATCGAACCTCTAGAAGTTCGGGTTCTGCTGGTTCAGCCGAACTTCTGGACAAAGTCCAGGTTCGGGTCCGGACAGGACCCGAACTTTGAGAGGGACCCCGAACCCCATTGAAATCAATGGGGACCCGAACTTTTAGGCACAAAAATGGCTGTAAGAAAGTCCTGGAAAGTCCTAGAGGTCTGCAAAAGGAAGGAAAATGGGGTTAAGGGTCGGGCAAGTGCCCTACAAAGAAATGGGGATATGGAAATATCTTAAAATAATTAAAAAAAAAAATCACATAAAAAAATCAAAAATGGAGGTGGATGTGGACTATCTTCAAACTGTGTGAGAAAAGTATAAATTAGCCGGGAGAAGCCATATCGTCAAACTTCTATCAGGTGTAGGTGGAGGTAAAAACTAAAAAAATACACTAAAAAAAAAA
>BLSH010363592.1:113569-125530 GCA_018402905.1 Glandirana rugosa | reverse complement strand
GCTTTCTACAGTGTGCAGACTGACAAGGAGGGCAGTGGTGAAGAGTGGGTGGAAGATGATGTGGAGGATGATGAGGTCCTAGACCCCACATGGAATGAAGGTCATGCGAGTGATGTGTGCAGTTTGGAGGAAGAGGTGGTGGTCGCACAGAGGCACCAGCACAGCAAAAGAGGAAGCAGGTTGCAAAAGCGGAGCGACCGTCCCCTAGACAGTACGCCTGCTACTACCCACCGCACCCAGGGACCCAGCACACCAAAGGCAGCTCAAAGGAGTTCCCTGCCGTGGCAGTTCTTCAGACAATGTGCTGACAAGACACGAGTGGTTTGCACGCTGTGCAATCAGAGCCTGAAGCGAGGCATAAATGTTCTAAACCTGAGCACAACCTGCATGACCAGGCATCTACATGCAAAGCACGAGCTGCAGTAGAATAAGCACCTCAAAATCCAAGAAAGGTCTCGGGCTCCTCCTGCTTCCTCTTCTGCTGCTGCCTCGGCCTCTTCCTCCACCTCTACAGTGCCAGTGTCACCCAGCAAACAGACGATGTGACAGCAACGCCACCATGTCCGCCACTGTCCCCAAGCATTTCCACACGGTCCCATGGAAGCTTACAGCTGTCCATCTCCTAAACACTTTAGAGAAAGAGGAAGTACCCCCCTACCCACTCGCAATCCCTGGCCCTGAATGCCAGCATTTCAAATTTCCTGGCCTTTGAAATGCTGTCATTCCATCTGGTGGACACGGACAGTTTTAAAAACCTGATGGCCGTGGCTGTCCCACAGTACGTGGTTCCCAGCCGCCACTACTTTTCTAGGCGAGCCATCCCTTCCCTGCACAAGCAAGTCGGGGACAAGATCAAGTGTGCATTGCGCAACGCCATCTGTGGCAAGGTCCACATAACCACTGATACGTGGACCAGTAAGCACGGGCAGGGACGCTATATCTCGCTAACTGCACACTGGGCAAATGTAGTGGCGGGTGGGCCTGAGGCGGATAGCAGTTTGGCGCATGTCCTTCCGCCACAGAGGATTGCAAGGCATTTCCCTTTGCCTCCTGTTGCCTCCTACTCCGCTTCCTCCTCTACCGCCTCCTCATCCGGTCAGCGTAACACCAACTTCAGCACATCCAGGGGGAAATGACAACAGGCTGTTTTAAAACTGATATGTTTGGGGGATAGACCCCACACTGCGCAGGAGCTGTGGACGGGCATTGAACAACAGACTGATGAGTGGTTGTTGCCACTGAGCCTCAAGCCCAGCCTGGTTGTGTGCGATAAGGGGCGAAATCTCTGGGCCTAGCCAGTTTGATGCACATCCCTTGCCTGGCGCATGTGCTGAATTTGGTGGTGCAAAAATTTCTAAAAAACTACCCGGATATGTCAGAGCTGCTGCAGAAAGTGCGGGCCGTCTGTGCGCGCTTTCGGCGTTCTCACCCTGCTGCTGCTCGCCTGTCTGCGCTGCAGCGGAACTTTGGCCTTCCCGCTCACCTCCTCCTATGCGACGTGCCCACAAGGTGGAACTCCACCTTGCACATGCTGGAGAGACTGTGTGAGCAGCAGCAGGCAATAGTGGAGTTTCAGCTGCAGCACGCACGGGTCAGTCGCTCTGTGGAACAGCAACACTTCACCACCGAGTGGGCCTCCATGTGAGACCTGTGTACCATGTTGCGGTATCCCACTTCTATGTCTCCTTGAAAAAACACTTTGGGCGATGATGGAAGAGGATGTGGCACAGGAGGAAGAGCAGGAGGAAGAGGGGTCATTTCCACGGTTATCAGGCCAGTCATTCACAAGTGGCTCGGAGGGTATGTTCCTGCACCAGCATAGGGCAGGTAAAAAATTTTCATGCCAGGGCACAGTTCTAGAGGATGAGGAGGAAGAGGATGATGATGAGGAGGAGGAACCGTGTTCACAGCAGGGTGAGACCCAACGCAGCTCATGGGCATCACTGGAGCGTGGCTGGGGGATACGGAGGACACAGATGATACACCTCCCACAGAGGACAGCTTGTCTTTGCCTCTGGGCAGCCTGGCACACATGAGCGACTACATGCTTACAGTGCCTGCGCAACGACAGCCGAGTTGCCCACATTGTAACTTGCGCTGATTACTGGGTGGCCACCCTGCTGGATCCCCGTTACAAGGACAATGTGCCATCCTTAATTCCCTCACCGGAGCGTGATCGGAAGATGCACGACTACAAGCGCACGCTGGTAGACGTGCTGCTGAGGGCATTCCCAAATGACACCGGGGGCTCAGTGGAAGCACAAGGCGAAGGCAGAGGAGGAGGAAGAGTTCGCCAACACAGCTGTAGCACCGCCAGCACCTCAGAAGGCAGGGTTAGCATGGCCGAAATATGGAAAAGCTTTGTCAGCAGCACGCCACAACAAACAGCACCACCAGCTGATAGGCAACGTCTTAGCAGGAGGCAGCATTTCAGCAACATGGTGGAACAGTATGTGTGCACACGCCTACACGTACTGACTGATGGGTCTGTCCCATTCAACTTCTGGGTCTCCAAATTGGGCACATGGCCTGAGCTTGCCCTTTATGCCTTGGAGGTGCTGGCCTGCCCTGCAGCCAGTGTATTGTCTGAACGTGTGCTTAGCACCACACGGGGCGTTATCACATACAAGCACAGCCGCCTGTCCACAGCCAACGTGGACAAGCTAACATTTATTTAAATGAACCAGGCATGGATCCCACAAGACTTGTCTGTACCTTGTGCAGAATAGACATTTATACCGGCCTCACACAGCCATTGGTATACTTAAGTGAACTTATTCTTTTTTTTTTATAGGACATAAGTCTTTATTGGAATTTGTAACAGGAGAAACATGAAAAATAAACCATGGTACATTTTATATGGAAAAAGTGAACCCGTGCTAGAACATCTCTGGGTTTGTCTGCAGATAGTGATCTTTTTTTTTTTTTTTTAATATGTCTCAATATTTTGGGGGCTACCCCAATTAGAAAAAAAAACAAACAAAAAACAGTGTTGGCTACCTCCTCCTCCCCCACACACGGTCACCGCCTCCTCAACCTCCTACTCCACATCCACTTCCTCCTCCATTTTTTATTTTTTTTATGTGATTTTAAGTTATGTCCATATCCACATTTGTTTGCAGGGCACTTGTCCTACTCTTACTCCCATTTTGCTTCCCTTTGCAGCCCTCTAGCCCTTTGCAGGACTTTTTTAGAGCCATTTTAGTGCCCAAAAGTTCGGGTCACCATTGACTTCAATGGGGTTTGGGGTCAAGTTCAGGGCCAAGCTCAAACTTTTTTGCGAAGTTTGGCCGAACCCGAACATGCAGGTGTCCGCTCAACTCTAGCACTGTCGCGTTTCGTCGTTGCGACTTTGATCTATACCCATAACTGACTGGTATACTTGAGTGCTATTTTGCTGGTCCAGTGTTTGTATGCTGTTAAGTTTTTTTATTCTTTTATAATTGACACCAACGAGATACTAATGTTTATGTACAAATATGTGGCCCTTCTCTTGGGTATATGGCGGTCCGAGCTCCACGCTCAGGGAACATCTAACCTTTCTTTGCTCTATTTTATGTCAATTTACAGCTTTATGCACAGATATGCCTCTTGTAGACATTGGGTTTTAACAATATTACGACCTTACACACAGATATACAGTTGCAGGTGTGCCATTATGTTGCCACGCCTGAGGGTCCGGAAGCTACTCTATTTACCCCATTATTTAACATGGCTTTCTTAAAATTCTTGACATGGAATGTCAGGGGCCTTGGAGCTAGAGTTAAACGTACAGCTGTTCTCTCCCACCTTAAATCACAGCGGGCTGATATTATGGTACTGTTGGAGACGCATTTAACTGGACAGGCACAACTGGCCCTTAAGAAGCCATGGATAGGCTGGGCATACCAAGCCCCCTTTACCTCCCACTCTCGTGGGGTGGCAGTCTTGGTAGCTAAAACCGCTCAGTTTCAATTGCTTACTTTGCGTCCGGACCCTCAGAGCAGATATATTTTTGTTCATGCTATGGTAGGAGGAGTGGAACTTTTGCTATTTGCTTATTATGTCCCCCACCTTTCAATTTCATGTAATACAAGAGGGCATAGACTTCATGGCACAACATCCCACAGTCCCAGCAGTATGGATGGGAGACTTTAATATGGTGGTGGATCCCTCACGTGACTCGGGTCCACTCCCCCAGTTTTTCCCACCCCCACATCGACAAGATTTGGTAGATTATTGGAGGAATTCTCCCTAATAGACACCTGGAGATATAAGTACCCCACACACGCTGAGTTTTCCTGTTTCTCTGCCTCCCACTCTACAATGTCCCACATAGACTACATCTTCATCTCCACTCCCCTACTGCCTAGGCTGAGGGACGTGGGATTTGGGACACGCATTCTATTCAATCACTCTCCCTATTGGGTGACTCTGAACCCGCACCCTTTCTCTCTGACTAACTCCTGGAAATTAAACCCATTTTGGCTTTCAATACTGCCCAATTTAGAAGCTTTGAATTCCGAATGGACATACTTTTTCACTACCAATAGGGGCTCTGCACCCTTTGGAGTGGTGTGGGAATCCTTTAAACTGCATGCTAGCATGCTCCTGACCAACCGCATATCCAGGTACAAGGCATCCTCTAAGTTGCTTATCAGTCAGGCCGAAACAACACCTAGTGTCGCTGAAACAAGCCTTTCAACTTCATCTATCTCCCGAGACAGCCTCCCCCATGAAAACCCAAGCCAGGTTGGTTAACTCCCTTCATTTCGATAAAGCTAAACAGCACATCTTTTTTGTAAACAACGGATTTTCGAGCATGGGGAGCGTGCTGGTAAACTTCTGGCATACCTGGCGCATCTTAATCACAATCCACTAGTTGTGATCTCCTTAAGAGACGCCTCGGGGCAACGTTTGATAGATGCGGATATAGTTGCTAAGGAGTTTCACACCTTCTTTCAAGCTCTATACTCCTCCACAGTCCACTACTCCTGAGAAGAGGTAGCCACGTTTTTACAGACAGTTCGGTTTCCCTCCCTGACACCCTCCCAGACTGCCCCACTTGACGCTCCAATCACATCAGATGATATTGACGAGGCAATCACAAGCCTAGCAACAGTCAAGGCACCGGGGTCCAATGGCCTTCCTTTAGAATTTTACACCCAATTTAGAGATACTCCTGTCCCTCGATTGCGGGAATTGTACGCAGAGATCTTTGATTCCTCCATTCTCCCTGCCTCCATGAGAGAGGCATCAATCATACTGATCCCTAAACCTGGAAAAGACCCTACGTTACCAGAATCCTACCGCCCAATCTCTCTCTTACAATTGGATATAAAAATTCTGGCAAAGATTCTAGCAAGTCCCTTAAATAAAGTCATTTTTACTCTAATCCATTATGACCAAATTGGCTTGATGGCAAACAAAAACACTGCATTTAAATTGCGGAGATTATAAGTGACACATGACAATGTGGGATCCCGGGTGGTAGTCAGCCTAGATGCGGCCAAGGCATTCGATCCAGTGGAATGGGAATATCTTTAGGAAAGCCTTCGCAGATATGGGTTTGGCTCTAACTTTATTAAATGGATACAACTATTATACCAATCACCCATTGCTAGAATCCAGGTTAATGGCAGAGCGTCTGACCCTTCCCCCCTATGTAGAGACAAGTGCCAAGGGTGCCCATTATCCCCCTTGTTATATGCTTTAGCTGTAGAACCACTGGCGATAGCCATTAGAGAACATCCGTCCGTTAGAGGACTGCGCAAGGGTAACCTGGTAGAAACCATGAGCTTGTATGACGGCGACATGCTCTTGTACCTGGAGGATGCGGAGGGCTCTTTGCAGGCTGCATTGACCCTCATTAAACAATTCGGAGCATTTTTGGGATTGCAGATCAACTGGGACAAATCACAGATTCTCCCGCTTGATTTGGGTCCCTCCCCCGCCCCTCAGGTAGATTTGCCACTTGTACGTACTAACCAAATTAAATATCTGGGAGTGCAGGTCAGTCGTTCCCCTCCTGAATACACTAGCCTCAATGTAGAACCTTTATACACACTGATCAAAACAAAAACCCAAATGTGGTCTCGCCTACCTTTGGGGGTTATGGGATGCACCAATTTAGTAAAGATGATCCTTCTACCCAAGCTTCTACCTTATGTCTTCTGGCATTCCTCTGTTTATCTACCGCTCCGTATCTTCAAGTCAATGGATTCTATCCTTAACTCCGTCATATGGAGACATTCTCGACATAAATTATCCTGGAGAACCCTCAAAACCCCTGTGGACATGGGGGGGGGGGGGGCGCTGCTCTTCCTGACCTGCTCTCCTATTACATTGCCGCACAACTCACAAGCAATCTCATTTCTTTTATCTTGCTAAAACAGATAAAGCCCAATACTTGCATTGGCATACACAAAGAACTCTGGAGTGGTCGTACACCCCTTCCAAATTTTACCCAAAGGTACCTGGGGAGTGACACATCTGCGAGGTCGGAGAGGTATGGTTTATCATCATGCTAAAATATGGGACATCGCACAACGTAAACTGAACGCACCCTTCATCCATGCTTACACACTGCTTTGGGATAACCCTAATCTCCCAGAATTGCTCATTGCTGACTTTGTGCCCCAAGCAGTGTGTGTTGGGGATACTTCCCGAACAAGATAGTAATCGTCACCTACACACCTTTCTTCAGGGGACCCTGTTTGTGGCCAGATTGATAATAGCTAGAGTATGGCTACAAGCCCCGCCCCCCCCCACCTTGGCTGAATGGTTGACGGCTGTCAACCAAACTTTACCCTATAAAAAAGCAATATATCAACATAGAAACTGCCCTACTAAGTATCATGAGATCTGGAACCGCTGGCTGGAAAATGCTAATACATGTGCTGGAGAGAAACCTAGCGAGAACTGTATAACTCCTCTTAGGACTATATTCTCACTCTATGCTGTGGCCTGTGTTTGTATGGAAGGTTTGATAATCATATCGCCGACCAGGTTGAGTACTGATCATTGATTCCTTTTGTAACCTATCCCTCAATAGCGTGAATGATATACTTTCATGTGTTTGTAATGGGCAAACCCCCAATGCCCTCTTTTTTTCTTACGTTAATATGTTCTGTATTTTGTACATGTCTTACATACTTTATTCCAATAAAAAAACTTGTTGGATTGGAAAAGCGTGGTAATCTAAAATGTCAAGAAATGCTTTCATCAAGATTACCCAGATGTCAAAAATTACTGAGGCCCTAAAATGGTTAATCAGATTACCTACAATTGTTGATCTACAAGGGGGTATAAAGGTCAATTTTATATTAGTATATTAAAGAACATAGTGTGCATCATATTAGTGCAAACCACTTGTGTAAATTTACATCTGCATAATGTAGTCAAGATGTTCTTTGCCTGGCCAAGAACCTTGCACTTTCCTAGCCATATACAGTGTAACAATTGTAGCATAATTGCTCATACGTCACACTGCCACTGATGTGAAATCTAGGGGAAAGGTTACACACAGAATCCTGCAGGGCTTCCAGCAACAACAGAATATTGAATGTTCAGATTCTCAGACAGCTATGAACTTTCACCCACTTCTGGTTTCCACATATATTCTATCTTTCTTTAAAGCCAGAGCCTAAACTATTACGCATCAAGTTGACTTTCTATCTTGTAGTAGATGATAAAGAATGAATAATTATTACAACCCCAAATAAAAAACAGATATAAAAGAAAAATGTCATGAATAGGAGAAGTAAATTGTGAGCATTCTGATGGTAGAGTGTGCAACAGCCTGTTACACTTTGTGAACTTCAGCCCAGTTGACAAAAAGCTAAGTGTTGTAACTGCCTTCTGGAACATATAAAGAGAAAACATGTTTCAACTTTAACACACTTGGGTTTTGGCAACGTTATCATCTGTACAGTGAAAACATTCTTTGACCTATGGTTTATGTAGAGTGTTATTGTAGAAGAGACCACATAGTGATAAGTGCAGTGATTTTGGGCTAATAAGATTAGCAATGTTAAAGTAAACTACCACCTTATCAAATCTGCCTGCTTGTGACATTTTAAGGAAATGTGAAACCATTTAAAAACGGTACATAGAATAGAAGTGACAGTATTTGTTTAGTCGCTAAAAGCGATCGCATATGATAAGAAACAGAACAATAACAACTTTTATTCATTATAATATTTACAGAAATACAAAAAACAAGTTAGGTCTGCTTCTTAAAACCTGTGCTGTAAAACTTCCTTTGCTTCAGCCTGATGTGCAGTAACAGATCCAAAGTTCCAAAACAAGTTAATTAGCAGCATTGAAAAACTTTATTCAGATTTTTTAATATCCATAAGGCCCAGTGTATGTGAGAGACAACAATGAACCTATAACACATTTGTTTGAGAATACCACTCCTGCATTAAAAATAGGCAAAAAGTAATCAAAAAGGTATCCCAAAAGATCAGATTATCGATGTAAGTAAGGGGGATGTATTTGTGCAATAGTGCAAGAAAAAATAAATCCCAGATAGGATATAGTCAATCTGAACACTTTAAAGCTATATCATATTTGGATTGTACCCCTTTTTTATCTTTTGTTACAATCCACCACTCCTGTTCTGTTGCAGCCTCTTTGTAGACACTCTTTATGCATGCACCCCAGTGATGGCTGCATGCCATTTTTCAGGGTTTGTTCAATAATGGTGTCAATGGACCATGTCCGTGTAATGTGTGTTACAATAGCCACTTGTAATCCCCATTGAAATCCAATGTGACAGGGTGGGAATACAGGAACACAACTAAGATACAGGGACACATTATTGTCAACCTATAATTAGAAGAGCAATAATCCATACCTTTATGGCAGGATCACCAGGTATTATTTAAATGAAAGCTGCATTGTTATTGTTATGCATTGTTAAAATAAAAATCACTTTGATTACATTAACATGTTAAATATTAGTTTTATATAAAAAACTATAAATAAAGTTTTTTTGTCTTGAAAATCTAGGGTGTATAGGCGTGAGAGCATGTTTACATTTCTAAGCAAAAGATGAGCCGGCACTCTTGGGGATCAGATAATAAAGTGCTTTTATTCCATCGTGGCAACGGCAATCAACAGCTAACGCGTTTGGGCGGCAGTAATGCGCCTTGTTCACAGCTGTGAACAAGGTGCATTACTGCCGCCAAAACGCTTTAGCTGTTGATTGCCGTTGCCACGATGGAATAAAAGCACTTTATTATTATCTGATCCCCAAGAGTGCCGGCTCATCTTTTGCTTTGATTTTGTTAACCTATCGGAATGTATGGAGGACATTCGTGAAGCCTGAGCACCTGGGGGAGATGCAGCAGCTGATTGCCTAAATCCGAGCTCCACTGATCAGAGCGGTGTCTCCTGTGTGTTAGTGGATGTTTACATTTCTACTTTTAAAAAAGACTCTAAAGTAGCCTTTTTAACCACTTTAGCCCCGGAAGGATTTGCCCCCTTACTGTCCAGAGCATTTCTTGCGATACAGCACTGCGTCGCTTTAACTGACAATTGCGTGGTAGTGCTACGATGTACCCAAACAAAATGTATGTCCTTTTTTCCCACAAATAGAGCTTTCTTTTGGTGGTATTTGATCACCTCTGTGGTTTTTATTTTTTGCGCTATAAACAAAAAAAGAGCAACAATTTTGAAAAAACATAATATTTTTTACTTTTTGCTATAGTAAATATCCCAAAAAAAATGTAAAAAAACAAATTTCTTCCTCAGTTTAGGCCAATATATATTCTTCTACATATTTTTGGGGAAAAAATCGCAATAAGCGTATAATGATTGGTTTGCGCAAAAGTTATAGCGTCTGCAAACTATGGGAATAGATGAATGCCATTTTTATTATTATTATTTTTTTTTTTACTAGTAATGGAGGCGATCTGTGATTTTTAGCGGGACTGTGATATTGCGGCGCACAGATCGGACATGGTTGATACTGTTTTGGGACCATTGATATTTATACATAGCCACTGATTACTGCGTAAATGTCACTGGCAGGAAGGGGTTAACACTAGGGGTCGATCAAAGGGTTAACTGTGTTCCCTGGGAAATGTTTCTAACCGTATGGGGGCTGGGCTGACTGGGCGAGGAGAGAGATCGTTGTTCCCTATCACAGGGAACAGACAATCTCTCTCAACTCCCCTGTCAGAATGGAGATCCGCTTGTTTACACTCACCCATCCCCGTTCTGTCACTGTGGGGGAGAGATCGCGGGTGGCCAGCGGACATTGAGTCCGCCCCACCTGCTGATTGGCCAGTGAGCGTGCGCCTGCTCATTGGCTCCCCCGCTGGCCAGTGAGCACCCCGTTCTGCCTCTGTACTAGGCGATCGCGGGTCGCCGGCAGACATCGAGCCCGCCCGACCCGCCTGTGTGAGCCTCTGTACAGCTATGGCAATATGCGCAGGAGAGCTGACCTGCCGCCGTCAAAGGGCAGTGGCTGGTTGGCAAGTGGTTAAATATTTTTTTGTTAGGATTACATTTTTTGCTCACAGGATTCTGAAAAAAGAAAGTCAAGAAATAAGTTTGTCACTTGGTTTGAAGTTTTTTCTACGAGTGACAGAAAAAAAGTCTACCCTGAGTGAAGAATGTATTGAAAACGTCAGTCTCATAGTCTCTTCTCAATCCTGGATATGGGGCCCTACACAGGGGCACGAGGGGCTGGGGCGCAGACGGACTCCCCAGAGAAAGCAGCAGCCGTGGAGGACATCCGTCACGGCTACTGCAGAGGAGGTCAGCAGCAGCTCAGCCTGTGAGAAGGGCGACAGTGGAGGAAGCGGGCACGAGGACAGCTGAGAAGCCAGAGGAGGAGGGCACAAGGAAAGCTGGGGAGCTGGAAGAGACAGGCACAAGGACAGCTGGGGAGGTGGTCATCATGTCTCCGGACCTGGAAGAAATTCTGCTGCCCCGGAGAGTCCACTCTGACCCTGTTGTAGTCACCCACGTGGCCCTAGTGGTGGTGTTGTTAGTCTTGCTTAGGGCACAAAATAGTCAAGCATCGGCCTTGCCCTCACACATATGTGGCCCATAATTTAATTTGTGTTTTAAATGCCTGGTGCTCATACATATTGCTTTACATTTAGGTAGAGTCATGTTTTTCCCGTATACTGAATTCATCTACCGCTGGAAAACAATTCCTTTATGTTTTTCTTGGATAATTGATGTCAATCAAGAAAATTAAGACTGTGTCCTAAGCAGACCAGCAGAAGTGTTTTATTTTATGAATATGAAAAGTACATAGTGGAGGGAGGATTGTAAGTTATTTGGAGTTTCTAAAAAGAAGATAAGGCTACAGAAATCAATAAATTAGAAATGTAAAATAAGGTTGTATGTGTACAGTGGTTCCATAAATTGTAAAATATAAAAAAAAAACCCAGAGAAGATGTTTACTTAAAATTTTAGAACCCATAGTGGGCTGTGTAAAATTTAAAATTTAGAGTAGTTAGTATGAGCTTCGAATAAAAAATAAAGTTGCTGCGTCTAGCAGAGACACACTGATGGTTCTTTTTTAAGACCATTAAAGTGACCTTGTAACCACAGGGGCGAAACCAATGGTTGAATACTTACAGTGGGTGGTGAGCAGAAATGTTAAGTATATGAAGTATATAAACACCTATTTACAAGTGACTTATTTTGGAAGAGCGACCCTGTAGTAACAGGTTCACTTTAAAGCAATATTAAACCCAAGAGCAAACATTTCTTATATTCCAGCTTACCAATTCTTAGATGTGATGGCTGTATTAGTTTCGTTTTTTAGGCTTCATTGGTCAGGATATCAGGACAAGTTTTATTTTATTATTTATTTAATTTTTTTATACAGTTTCCAACTGGAAGTGTCTTTATTTTTTATGTGTAGTTTAAATCCTGATATCAATTTGAGTTTGCATTTAGACAAATTTGTATGAATTGTAAAGACGAGTGGTGGGTGACATTCATAAGTTGGTA
>BLSH010363518.1:1106121-1138708 GCA_018402905.1 Glandirana rugosa | reverse complement strand
ACCTGCAGGGGGCGCTCTAAGGGTTAACTGTGTTCCCTGGGCGTGTTCTAACTGTGGGGGGACTGTCCTAGCAGGGGAAGGGAAGCGATCACAGCTTCCGTGTAGAGGAAGCCCTTCCCCCTCTCACAGAACGGAGGTCCATGTTTACTTACACGGACCTCCGTTCTTTCACTCCTGGGGGGGGGGGCACCGCGGGTAGCCTGCGGCAATCGAAGCTGCCGCACCAGCTCCCTGGCCCTCCCCGAACACAGTGAGCGCACGGGCGCGCCTCCAGCGGCGCGTGCGCGCTCACAGTGCGCGATCTCGCAGCCGCCGTCAGATGATGGCGATTTGCGATATCGCACCACTTTGTCGCCGTCAACCTGCAGTTGGCGGTCGGCAAGTGGTTAAAAACGCGAAAAACCGGCGGTAATATAACGCTGGTAAAAGCTGAAGACATCCCTGATAAGCTACCGACATTCTTTGGCTGTTTTTTTAAAGTCCTGTGTGCATGAAGCCTAAAAATTCAGGAGTATTCTTCGTCTACCAGTGATCTGAGCCATATAATAGGATTTTTTATTGTACTGGTTTCAGATATTTAAGACCATATGAGAAAAAAAAATATTTTGTGTCAAAAATGCTATAAGAAACATGAATTTATTAGAGCATCATCTAGTACAGTTAATGGCAAGCCCAACACTGTGAGAAAATAGTACTATGGCTTACAATAAAATGGCCAAATAGTTTGTATGTTCTCCCTACTTACATGCAGGTCCTGCTATGTGAAATAGTGTGATATGAGCATAAAGGAACGTGGACAGGGCTGCAGAAGACATTACCTGACTTACAGTGCAACAATGGCTGCATTATACTGTTGTAAAACACTCTCTGACATGGGTCAGAGATAGAGGCCCCAATTATACAGCCGGTGAAAGCTAAGAAGTTGTATTTCAGTTATCTGAAACCTATTATCCACTAAAGTGCTTTTCCATAGTTTATTATTTATAGTATCTTGACAGATTGAATGGTAATGTTGGCATTTCTGCATTCTTTCTTCTCTCCTAACTAGCCAGATACTGCATCTAATTGTTTCTTATAGAAATGTTGTTTTACTGCTCCATATTGTATTTTCAGAATGGTTTCCCATGTCTAATTCACAAAGAATTTAAAACAATTGTTTGGTACTTTAGTTGTTATGACTGCCCACTGATAAACGGTATGGAAGAATTTTGCCAACCAAAGTGTGATTTTAAAGGTAATTATTTTTCAGAGACAATCATAGAAACTCATAGAATTGAGTGATTAACAAGTACTACTACTATGCAAAGCGCTATTCGGATTAAACTGATTTCTTACCAATCACAGTATAACAATATAATTCAGTTGTTACTGCTACAGAAATGCTTTTGTCAGCCTCCTGAGACAGAGAAGCATGAGTTATAAAGACATTGAGTCACAGGAAAAAACAATAGGCGGCACTCCACCGGTAATGCTGGTGCTGTATTTACAGAATTCAGCCATACAGGGTACAAGACAGGTAGACGCGTTTCACTCAGAACATGAGCTTATTCATTACAAAGGACATCATAAAATACACCATTTAAATATATGACAGACTCTACCTCTTTCAGATGTTCATCATCAATTCTAATTGGGGAGTTGATTGCTACTCACATAAGCTGTAAACACATTCAATGCAACCAAAAAGAGATTTAAATCCTACATGTGCATATAGAAAAATACATACATACAAAAATAGTTACAAAGATAGTGTATCCATATATGCAAGATCTTATTGTAAAAACAAAAATGAAATCAAAAAATCAAAAAGATAGTGACAAAAATATAATATACATATAAAACCAGAAAAAAAGACTGCATTGAGAAGAAAAATATGTATATAAATGCATGGTATACAGTGTAAAGAAACAAAGGAAAATGTGTACAAGAAAAAAAAAACCTTTTTGCCATAAAACCATATCATATATACAAACATGGGAATACACATAAACCAAAGGGCGATGCTATAAACCCATGTAAGTCATGCACTAGACATGTACATATATATATATTGGGGATACACACATAAATAAGCCACATACACGGGATTCTACTAACATTAATCCTGGGGTTAGTGTATTAAAATGGAAAATGTTAAAGAATCCAATACCTCACCTCAAAACAAAAACAATGTTGTACGCTGTGAACACCGGTATATTTGTTTAATGTGTGTCTACCCTGTTTTTCCATTGTATCCATCAATCATAAATCCCAAAAGAGATACAAAGAGACACACAAACAAAAGCAATATCAGGAACTAAAGCCATTAATACTGCTCTCCCTGTGTACCGTCCATATGAAGGGACAGATAGTAAGAGAACCAAAGCAGCCATTCTTATCTACGTGTGTCCATACATGGATAGATCACAATAGCGATTCTAATCAATCGATCCCAAGAATATCCAATGGTGACACCAAGAAAAAGAAAGAGAAAAAAGTATGCTATTGTGTACACACATACTTAGATCACTGTATCACATTCTCCCAGGGGAATCAGATGAGGTTCAAATAGATAAGACCCCAGATAAATCAACCATGTGAGTGTGGATGACTACTCATAAAAATGGGTCAAATCCCACTCATAATTCAACCCTAGTGGTAAACGAGTCCCAAAATAAAAAATCCAAAAGACCTCTCATTTGCAGAGAAGTTTAAAGATGTCCCCACCTCTTTTGGGTGATTTTATTTTCTCTATGACCTGTACCCCCACTTCTGCAATGTCACCTCCATGAACATCCCTGAAGTGTCTTCCTACGTTAGAGACTCTATGTTTTTCTTTCTCTATATTATATAAATGTTCATAGAATCTATCACATAGTCTTCTGGTGGTACGACCAACGCATTGTATATGACAGATTTTACAGGTGATGATGTAAATAACATATTTTGTATTACAATTATAGAATGATTGAATTCTGTGTTCTTTGTTAGTAGAATAAGAACATACTACATCACCTGTTATGACATGGCTGCAGCAGGGGCACCCCACCGCTCCACAGCGGTAGTTGCCACTGAAGTGCAGCCAGGTTGGTGTTAATTTTGTTCTAGTCTGTTGGTATAAACTAGGTGATAGACGGCTCCCCAGGGAGGGTGCTCGTTTAGACACTATGTTGATTCCATCCTTAAGGAGACTAGCACAAGTGTCATCTCCAAATAGGATGGGCAGATACTTTAACATTATATTTCTAATGTCCCCAAATTCAGAACTATATGTAGTACTAAAGGTCAGTTTTTTCCTGTAGGGAACATTTTGAAAGCTTTTTCTTCAGAAAATCTGATCTATTTTTAGATTTTGCGATGGATACTGCTCTATCCAGCATCCACCTATGGTAGCCCCTACTCAAAAACTGTTTATATAAATCTGCTGTTTGTATCTCAAAAGCTTTCTCTGTACTACATATACGACGCAATCTCAAAAATTGGCCGACCGGAATCCCCCTGATCGTATGTCGGGGGTGCCCCGACCTGGCCATCAAAAGGGTATTCCCTGACAGTGGTTTCCTATATAGATCCATGCCGATAAGGTAATTATTTTTCAGAGACAATCATAGAAACTCATAGAATTGAGTGATTAACAAGTACTACTACTATGCAAAGCGCTGTTCGGATTAAACTGATTTCTTACCAATCACAGTATAACAATATAATTCAGTTGTTACTTGCTACAGAAATGCTTTTGTCAGCCTTCTGAGGCAGAGAAGCATGAGTTATAAAGACATTGAACAAATTCTTCTGGGGGGCTTTGGGGTCGCCCTCATACTCTGTAAAATGTATGCTGTGTCTATTACTACCTGGGTGACAATTCCACTTATTACAACATAGTGTTGCCCCATCTCCTGAGGGTTACTAGGCCTGTACATTAGGCAAGAAGGCTGTAACTAGTCCACATTCATCAATGCATCAGGTGCTTTCTTCTGAAGGAATGGATAGTAAATTGGACCCCCTCTGAAAGCAGAAGCCTGGTGTTGACAGGCACTGGGCTTTACTGCTCCAATGATGACCTGAGAATTTGTGCAAAAATCAAATGAAGAGGCAAGGAAATAGGATGCAATTTACCTGTACCTGATGAGACCACCCTTAACCAAATCAAAATACTGCTATACGTGAACTACTGACCAAAAAAATGACATAGCCTCTTCATTTACTGAATGTTCTTCTGTAAGCTATTATTATTATACAGGACTTAGTTACATAGTTACATAGTCAGTGAGGCTGGAAAAAGACACAAGTCCATCAAGTCCAACCCATGTGTGTGTTTTTTATGTCAGTTTTATTTACATTGTATATCCCCCAATGTTGTGATCCCTTAGGTGTGCATCTAATAATTTTTTGAAATGATCTATACTACCAGCAGAAACCACTGTTTTTGGAAGAGAATTCCACATTCTCACTGCTCTTACCGTAAAGAAATCCCTACGCATCTTAAGGTTAAACCACCTTTCTTTCATTCTCAGCGAATGGCCGCGTGTCTTCGTGTTTTCCCTTGCGCTGAATAGTTTTGCCCCTATAGCGGGGTCACCAGTACAGTATTTGTACATTGAAATCATATCCCCTCTCAAGCGTCTCTTCTCCAGAGAGAATAAGTTCAGTGCTTGTAATCTTTCCTCATAACTTAGGTCCTCTAATCCCTTAACTAGCTTTGTTGCCCTTCTCTGAACCCTTTCCAATACCAGGACGTCCTTCCTGAGGACTGGTGCCCAGAACTGGACGGCATACTCCAGGTGCGGCCTCACCAGAGACTTGTATAGTGGGAGAATTATTGATTTATCCCTGAAGTTAATCCCTTTCTCGATGCATGCCAACACTTTGTTAGCCTTGCTTGCAGCAGCTTGGCATTGCATGCCACTGCTGAGCCTGTTCTCCACCAGGACCCCTAGGTCTTTTTCCATCCTTGATTTCCCCAGGGGCTCTCCCCCTAGTGAGTAGTTTGCGTTCATGTTCTTGGTACCCAAATGCATTACCTTACATTTTTCTACGTTCAATTTCATTTGCCACTTGTCTGCCCACCCCGTTAATTTATTCAGATCTTCTTGCAATGTTTCCACATCCTGTGGAGAATTTATTGCCCTGCTTAGCTTGGTATCATCCGCAAATATTGAGATTGAGCTGGTCACTCCGTTCTCCAAATCATTTATGAATAAATTGAATAGGATTGGTCCCAGGACAGAGCCCAGGGGAACCCCACTTTCTACACCAGACCATTCTGAGTACTCCCCATTTATCACCACCCTCTGGACTCGCCCCTGCAGCCAGTTTTCAATCCAGGTACTCACCCTTTGATCCATGTTGAGGGAACTGTATCAAATGCCTTTGCAAAATCCAGATACACCACGTCTACAGACCTTCCCTTATCTAGATGGCCGCTCACCTCCTCATAGAAGGTTAATAGATTGGTTTGGCAAGAACAATTTTTCATGAAACCATGCTGACTTGTATAGCACCAGCAGTTTACGCAATGCTTTACAATGTAAAAGGGAGACAGTACAGTTACAATACAATACAATACAAGAGGGTTAAGAGGGCCCTGCTCATAAGAGCTTACAATATAATAGGGTTGGCAAGTGGTACAAAAGGTTGTAACTGTGGGGGATGAGCTGATGGAAGTGATAAAATATTAGTTGGAGGTGGGATAATCTTCCCTGAAGAGATGAGGTTTTAGGGATTGCCTAAAGGCAGCCAGAGTAGGAGATAGCCGGACAGATTGCGGAGAGGCTCTGGAGAAGTCATGGAGACAAGCATAGGAGGAGGAGGAGACAAGGGAGGTTGAGAGCAGAAGGTCTTGAGAGGAGCGGAAAGGACAATGTGGGTGATATTTGGGGACAGGATTGGTGATGTAGCTGGGGGCATAGTCTTGAATGACTTTGTATGTTGTTGTTAGTATTTTGAATCTAATACGCTGGGCAATCGGAAGCCAGTGTAGCGATTGGTGGAGGCGGGGGGGGGCAGACATTGAGTGGTTGGTAAGGTAGTCTGGCAGCAGCATTCATGATAGACTGAAGAGGGGGTAGCCTATGGAGAGGTAGGCCTATGAGAAGGGAGTTGGTGATCAAGGCGAGATATAACAAAGGAGTGAATGAGTAGCTTGGTGGCTTCATTAGTTTAAAAGGGGTGAATTTTAGAGATGTTACGGAGGTGAAGTCTACAAGCTTTTGGCAGTGATTGGATTTGGGGCTGACAGGCTAATACCCTGGCTTGAGGGGAGGAATTGATGGTTGCATTATTGACCTTGATGGAAAAGTCATGGAAGGGGGCACAGGTGGGGGGGAATATTATCAGCTCAGTTTTAGAAAGATTTTGTTTAAGGAAGTGGTGCGACATCTATGCGAATATGTCAGTTAGTAAGTTAGTAATGCGAGAGGAGACTGAAGGAATGAAGTGAGGAGTAGAGACATAGATTTGGTTGTCATCGACAAAGAGAGGGTATTGGAAGCCGTATGAGGTTATCAAGTGACCAAGGTGTAAGGTGTAGATAGAGAAGAGAGCCTTGGGGAACCCCTACAGAAAGAGGAGATGAAGAGGAGGAGACAGAGTTGTAGGTAACACTGAAGGAGCGATGTGACAGGTAGAAGGAAAACCAGGATAGAGCAGAATCTTGGAGGCCAAGGGTGTGGATTTTATTGAGAAGCAGCGGGTGGTCAACAGTATCTAAGGCTGCAGAGAGGTCTAGTAGTAGGAGTATGGAGTAGTGGACATTGGTTTTAGTAGTTTGTAAATCATTAGTGAGTTTAAGTAGCAAAAACAATAAACATTTAAACATAAACAATAAACATTTAGAAGTGCTAGTCAAACAATAAAATGTTATCTAATTAAAACCAAGTAAACTAGAATAAACTGCTACATTTCTCAAACTGAGATTTTCTAAAAAGTCCAAGCGTACCTTTATTCAAAAACCAGACCCCGTCAATAGCATCATCACCTTCAGGTGCGCTGCAGCACTCTCACCACTACAGTCTGATGTCCTGCAGGAGCGTCCCCTGCCTTTATTGAAACACCGCTATGGGACCACTGCACCCCCACATCTTTCTGCCTGGTGCTCGCCAGGTGTCCTCACAAAAAGCACCTGCTGGGGCCCGATGCACTCTATAAAAAAAGTTTCTCATTAAAGTATATCTTAACTCAGAAGCAAAAATATATTGCAGTTTGTCAATCCTTAGATGTGCATAGAAAACATAAAGTGCATTAAACATTTAAAGTACTTCAAATACAGTTCATTGTGCCCTTCTAGACGAATATTCTTGTTTATTCAATGTGAGAGATCATTACACCATCACCACCATTAACATCCACACCCAATGTGCTCTGATGGAATATTGCTCACCAGATTGCCATGGCCTCCTTAACTAAAAAGAAGGTCAATAATCTCTTGAATGCTAAGGATTGGTAATCAGCAATATACTATACATTTTTGTTTTTTGGTTTAGATATGCTTTAAAGGATAGGTTCACCTTTTGAAACATGTTACATATTCCACCCGTATTTAGGGTGGAACATGTAACATGTTCCATCTCCTGCTGCTTCTGACCCCGATCCCCTCCTCATTGTGACAGTGAATGGGGGATCTTCTCCCCACGCCTGCTGACACAATTTAAAAACAGTGTTACCCTGCATTGCTTTGCCCACACGGTCGCATCATTCATTCACACTGATCATGGGTGCAATGCTTTCCATGCTCCTGCAAGAAAAAATAATAAATGCACATTTTTCTTCTGCACAATGTGATTGTTTATAGCGGAATTTGACACTGACTTTAATAACCAGAGGCATGTCATCCTGGCCAGGCCAGTCAAGATGGCTGAAGATCCTCAACCCAGAGGAAGCCGAAGAATAGTTATCGTCGAGAAACCTTGGGATGTTACATCGCTGGAAGGAAGTTGAGCATTGTAAGGTTTATTTCCATATCAAAGTGGAATTGCAATTAATAAAGAGCTTTAAAAATATACTTAGTATCAGTTTAAGCATTTCCCATCATTCCCATTTAATTGTGATTATGTACTCCCAGTTTTCAACATTTTCTGGCAAGGCAGCATGATATGGAGACACAACAGGAAGTGAAAGAAAATGAGCAGTGAGTAAAATCCTCTCTAAGAAGCCCTTTACATCTACAGTATCTCACAAAAGTGAGTACACCCCTCGCATTTTTGTAAATATTTTATTCTATCTTTTCATGTGACAACACTGAACAAATGGCACTTTGCTACAATGTAAAGTAGTGAGTGTACAGCTTGTATAACATTGTAAATTTGCTGTCCCTTCAAAATAACTCAACACACAGCCATTAATGTCTAAACCTCTGGCAACAAAAGTGATTACATCGCTAAGTGAAAATGTTCAAATTGGGCACAATTGGCCATTTTCCCACCCCGGTGTCATGAGACTCGTTAGTGTTACAAGGTCTCCGGTGTGAATGGGGAGCAGCTGTGTTAAATTTGGTGTTATTGTTCTCACTCTTTCATACTGGTCACTGGAAGTTTAACATGACTCCTCATGGCAAAGAACTCTCTGAGGATCTGAAAAAAAGAATTGCTGCTCTACATAAAGATGGTCTAGGCTATAAGATTGCCAAGACCCTGTAACTGAGCTGCAGCACGGTGGCCAAGACCATACAGCGGTTTAACAGAACAGGTTCTACTCAGAACAGGCCTCGCCATGGTCAACCGCAGAAGTTGAGTGCACGTGCTTAGCTTCATATCCAGAGGTTGTCTTTGGGAAATAGACGTATGAGTGCTGCCAGCATTGCTGCAGAGGTTGAAGGGGTGGGGGGTCAGCCTGTTAGTGCTCAGACTATAGCCGCACACTGCATCAAATTGGTCTGCATGGCCCTTGTCCCAGAAGGAAGCCTCTTCTAAAGATGATGCACAAGAAAGCCCACAAACAGTTTGCTGAAGACAAGCAGACTAAAGACATGGATTACTGGAACCATGTCCTGTGGTCTGATGAGACCAAGATAAACTTATTTGGCTCAGATGGTGTCAAGTGTGTGTGGTGGCAACCAGGTGAGGAGTACAAAGACAAGTGTGTCTTGCCTACAGTTATGCATGGTGGGGGGAGTGTCATGGTCTGGGGCTGCATGAGTGCTGCCAGCACTGGGGAGCTACAGTTCATTGAGGGAACCATGAATGCCAACATGTACTGTGATATACTGAAGCAGAGCATGATCCCCTCCCTTCGGAAACTGGCCCGCAGGGCAGTATTCCAACATGATAACGACCCCAAATGTGATGTCATCATGGAGGAGTGGAAGAGGACTCCAGTGGCAACCTGTGAAGCTCTGGTGAACTCCATGCCCAATAGGGTTAAGGCAGTTCTGGAATGTAATGGTGGCCACACAAAATATTGACACTTTGGTCCCAATTTGGACATTTTCACTTAGGGGTGTACTCACTTTTGTTGCCAGCGGTTTAGACATTAATGGCTGTGTGTTGAGTTATTTTGAGGGGACAGCAAATTGACATGGCTATACAAGCTGTGCACTCACTACTTTACATTGTAGCAAAGTGTAATTTCTTCAGTGTTGTCACATGAAAAGATATAATAAAATATTTACAAAAATGTGAGAGGTGTACTCACATTTGTGAGATACTGTATACTGTATATTGTAACATATACATTTGAGAGCATGTAAATACATATACTCAGTGTAGCTGCTCATTTATCTGTGGCATCCATAGGTGCACTTAGTACATTTTGTGGTATCCAAGGGTATGCCTTGTACATTTTGTGGGATCCATTACACCTTGTACATTTTGTGGTATTTGTACTGCTTAAACACTTGCGTTATAAATCTCTAAAAAAAAAAAAAAAAAATACACTTCTGATTTTTTCATGGATACCGTCTCATTAAATATAGAGGGGTTAAAAAAACATTGTGGGCACAGAAGAAGGGAGTGCATTACATGGCACTATAAGAAAGGCAAGACATGAATTTACAACAAATGCATGTCAAGTGAAGGAAGTGCAGGATAAATTGTTGTTTAAATATACATAAAACACTGTTCATTTTTGCTTTTTGATAGTCTTGGTTTATTTTGACAGTTTTATGACTCTACCCTTAGGACCAAGAGTGTTACATTTCTCCAAATATCTCAGGTTACATTAGATAGTTGGGCTTATTAAAAAGCTATCCCCAGCTGTGCTGGGTGAGTGGAGCTTGACTTTTTTTCAGAGACCTATAAATGCATACCCCATTTATCATGGCAGGCGCTCAAGAACAGTTTCACTGAGTCTTTTATACTGTCACTTCAAGTGCCATTTAATATATAGCAAAATTCTGGAAACTTATAAGCTCAATAGCAAGTTCTTTATTAAAGCGATTTTTGCTACTGTTAATTAGAAGTTTTATTTCCTTGCATGCAGTTGTAAATATTTATTGTCAGAAAATTTGGACTGTCACCTATTTAAATGGGAACTAAACGTAACTATTAAAAATCTGTGAGGATGCAGCTCTTTATTGCATCAGCATGCATTCCTGCCACATTCTGGCTGTGCTGGAATGACTAACTCCCGCTTGCATACATGTAATGTTATCCCACCATAGGCCAATCGGTTAACTTTCAAAAAAATTGAAACAAAAAATGAAAACTTAAAAAAAATTGCCATTCCTTTTACTAAATACCTTGGACTGTCTACTTTCGAAAAAGGGGTAATTTGGGGGGTGTTTGTATTGTCCTGCCATTTGATATAGGCTGTCAATATATCAAAAATGATCACTTTTCACATATCAATATCATAGTTTGTACTTTCACACAGACTAAAATTTGCTGATTTGGGTTATTTTAGGAAATGTAGCAGACAGAATTTTGGCCTAAATTTATGAAGTTAGAATTTTTTTTTTTGCAAAATTTTATATAAATTTATATGTCAAACTAAGAAAAAGTGTTTTTTTTTCAACATTTTTGATATTTTTTTCATTTATATAGCAAAAAATAAAACACCCAATACCACCAACAGAAAACTTTATTTGTGTGAAAAAAATTATAAAAATGTAGTTTGCATACAGTGTTGCATGACGGAGCAATTGCGAGTTAAAGTGGCACAGTGCTGATTAGCTAAAAAATGCCCTGGACATGAAGGGGGTAAAAACTTCCAGAGATCAAGTGCTTAAAATAAACCCTAACTAGATGACTTTTTGTTTTTTTTTTCATTCTTTTTTGCTTGCCCATGCTGTTAATCTCCAACCTTTCAGCTATTGTGTCTACATGAATGTACTCCAGCAGCAGGTCACGGTTGACAACACAAAAGAGCAATTGGAATACAGTGATGGACTCTGCCCATAATGGCAGGATTACCAGGCATTATTTTAATGAAAGTAAACAAAAATTCCAGGAATTAACTTGCTATTAAAATGTGTTTGCTTACGAGTTAAGTCCAACACAATGTATGCCATCTTGTGGATTTCTCTCATATATTTACAATTTACATTTTGCTATACTCCCAGTGCTCTGGCAGGAGAAATGTAACTCTACTACACAGCCATGCCCCCGTCTTCCCTGTCCATTTACAGAAGCCTTTGTATTTTGTGAATGGGTTTCATAACACTAACATTTTCTGATTGGGTAAGAGGATAGGAGGGGCGGGCAGTGTACTGTGTGGCTGCTGTGTAGGAGACCTTGTTGGAGCTTGGGAAGTATATCTATTAAAGATGAGCACAAATTTGGTCCAAACTTGCTCTGAACCTTTGTATATATGCAGTTGCGGGGCAGGGAGGCAATCAATTGGGTGGGATGGACATCGCCCTTCGACGTTTGGTACAAACCCAAGTTTAGCCTGAACCAATGCTCATCCCTATTAAACAAACTGTCTTAACTCAGAAAGATGTAATTTGTCAAGCTAAAAATCCAATAGGTGAAATTTATACTTTCGTATTGATACTATTGCAATGCTTTTCTGTTTCATTAGTTGCTTACTTAGTTGGACTCAACTTTTCTCCTCCCCCTTTGATCAGTAATGCTGAGTTGGCTTCCCTCACAGGGGGTGCAGATAACCCTTCTCTTTCTTTAGTTCATACCCAGGGACTATCCTACATTTCATCTCTCTTTGGTAACATCAACTGTAATATGTTCATGCCTTGAGTAATTTCATTGCTTTGTATTGTGTAGAATGACTACAAAGTATGTTATTCTAAAGTCATCTCTTTTCTTTTTGCTATTTGTGTTACCTGTAAGCCTATCCGTTCGGTATATTGGAGCTTGACACTCAATTTTGTATTTCTCTTTTATTGTCACTATGTGCTTGAATAGATACCTTGGGTATATGTACTTATGTTATTTTGGTTGGGTCGGTTCTCAACTGTAGTATGAGAGGGTCCTTCTAGTTTTCATGTTTCTCCCTGGTGTTGTAGACCCTTACCAGGGTCGTAAGGACTTCCAGCAGGGGCATCGTAGGGGAAGCAACAAGTTAGCAGGCCATTACTCCAGAAGTGGATCAACAGTCTATATTTCCTAAGGGAGGCGCTGCAGAAGATTATGGGATGTGCAGACCAGTAAGAAAATAATGGGTTTATCTTTTTATTTGCTTTAAAAAGAAAATAGACAGGTGGTATGGGAGGGAACGAGGACATCATTTTGGGGTGAGTGTTGCTGGCTTACCCTGCAAAGGATTTATAATTTTATCTAGCCAGTTCACTCACTAGGTCATAAACTTCCAACTTGCGTATTGCATACCTCCCAGTGCTCTGAGATGGGAGTGAGGGGCATCTATTAGCAAAAGTATGTTGGCATAGGTTATACCTCCTTCCACACCCCCCTTAAAGGAGAAGTGTACAAAAAATGATTGGTTAAACCCAAAAGGGTTTTTTATCACTACTATTCCTTTATTTTGGCTTTTGGAATTTACAAATGCAGCAATTTAGAAATTGGTGAAAGTTTTAGCATTGTAAAACACTTTTTGATAGATAAGTAGTGTATTTTATATACAACTATATAGATCAGACAAAAATGAGGGACTTTGTTTGGAATGAGGGACTGTCCCTCAAAATCAGGGACAGTTGGGAGACAATGAAGGAGCAGTACTACACTGATTAAGCCATCATCTATTTTTCCCCCTTCATCAGCAGTATAAACCTGTGGCTATTTGCACAGTCAAGTCAACCATTGATTAGATTAATTGATGAGCCAAAGGGACTCTCTTACACCTTGCTAGGCTCAGACTGTGGAAAATTGTACATAAGCACACGGGGATTGGTTTACTAAATTTTGAGGGCGCAAAATCTGGTGCAGCTGTTCATTGTAGCCAGTCAGCTTCTAACTTTAGCTTGTTTAATTAAGCTTTGACAGAAAAAAATGGAAGCTAATCTATCTATCAAGAGCTGCACCAGATTTTGCCCTCTCCAGTCTTAGTAAATCAACCCCAAAATCTCACAGGAACAAGTGTAATTTGTGGTCATTCTGAAAATGCAATATGGAGATGCTCTTGCAAATGCAAGATTGACCCATCTTGTGAAAGGTCTGTTTTCATGGTTGTTGGTTTGTCTTATAGGTTGTTTGTTTATAGACTGTAGCCATAGATGGGATCATTCTTTTCCTGTAACATTCAGCCTTGTATTTTTTTCTATATTGTTGTTCGGGTAAAATAATGATAAACCAATGGAAACCCATGGAGTTTCTCCTTTCTATGTGTTCTTAATCAGTTGCACATTTTGTATTCACCTATATAGGTAGTATATGATGAAAGAAATAACAGCATACTAGTGCAATAATGGAGCTGTTAATAGAAACTGGTCAGTGTTATATTTGTATATTTACAGACATCTTAAAATGTTGATCTTCCAGAAGAAGCAGGCTTTGACCAGTGAAATGAGTTGAACAAGCAAACTTGATTAGGGGTTGCTGACTTTACATACAGTGGATATACAAAGTCTACACACCCATTAAAATGTCAGGTATCTGTGGTGAAACACAGCTACATCCCTAGTTATAAAAGGGTGTGCACACTTATGCAACCATATTATTTTATTTTTACTTCCTCCACCTAAAAGATTTCAGTTTGTTGTTAAACTGAGTTGTACAGTTTATAGGTCACATTAAAAGTGGAAAAAGTTCTGAAATTATTTATATTTGTCTCATTTTTTTACATCACAAAAACCTGACATTTTAACAGGAGTGTGTAGACTTTTTGTATCCACTGTATGTCTGCATTGTTAAGACAAACTATGTACAGCATTTTATGTGTATGGTTGAACAAAATAGGCAACCACTTTATGGGATTTTAATCTTTATATAATAAAATAAAATGTTTGTTATATGTTGTAACTAACTGGTATGGTGGTACCTTTAGTCCTGTTTAGATACTGTTTTAGGGGTTTTTTTTAAGCTAGATGAAATAAATGGATGTGCAGACAGAGCCGAATAGACTATTCTTTAAAGCCAAAAAAGCACATTTGTTGTGTGCAGTGTTTATTTTGCATTTTGAGTAAACTGGCTACAACAATCAAGGATGTTTTCTTATTATTTACTTGAAACATAGAGTGTTTTAGCTTATGGGTAACCTGCCCGATTCTTAATTTGTTGCTCTTGCATTCCTTTTTTTAATATTTAGTGATAGATTTTATATCAGACATTACATTTTAAAGCTCCATACATTAAATCTATATGCCATTAATCAGGATAATGGAGTCAATACATTACAAAAGTTGCAGCTGTTACCACTTCACAGTCCGGATCCTGGGAAATCAAGCACTTCCTTTTCTCACCGACAACATATATAACCAGTAGTAGGACCACAAAATACATCAAAAGGTGGGTTTTATAGATCTTCTCGCCTGTGCTCTGGTTAGGCACTTCGTTGCATGGTTAATTTTACATAAGTCAACATCCAAAACTTTTTATATTAGTTCTGGAAAGAATTAAAAATAGTATCATGTTTAAAAGGTCCTTATTGAGGAGATTTTGCTCACATAGTTTAAAAGCTATCTGTCCTACATAGAAGAGATTTTTCTTGGCCTGTTGTTTCTGCCACCTATGAAAAGAACAGGAAGTAATGGGAAATCGTCTTTATAGGGACACAGACTGCATTTAATTCCTGCCCAAGGAAACCGTTTAAACCTGAGGCATGCTGAGAACCACTTTATGAGAATTTTTTTATTCCTGCTTTTTGGTCAGCAAACAATTGTTTCTGTTCTTTCCCCCTCACATTTGTTTAACATCTTTAAATTGACAGGAAATATGGACATTTTCCTGTACTTGCTGCTCTTTCTAACATCCATCCAATAGACAGGAAGTGAGGAAAATCTCTTGAATACTCAAAAAGGGTTAGAAGAGGTTTTGAAACTGCTCACGATGTCCAAAGCTAGATAAATTATTTAGGCTAGATTTAAAGTTATAATTTAACCTTTAAAATGGAGTTCCACCCAAAAGGGGAAGTTCCACTTTAAGGACTCGTCCCCTGCTCCTCTTGAACAATTGGCACTTTTGAGGAGGGGGGGTCAGGTACCTGATTTTGACCGGTACCTGCTTCCCACTTCCGTTCCGAACGCTGTGGAAGTTCTCCTCCCTCCCCCCTGCTATCTTCTGGGAGTCTGAAGTCAGAGCGGAGCGAGAGATGCATTGTATCATCTGACAGGTGACTTCCATCCAGGGAAAGGAGAGATTCGCCACATTGTATCCGATCAGCGATCAGGTGTTTTGTACTGCACATCCTGGGTGAAGATCTGTTACTGGTGATCACTGACCGATGGTTTTCCTCTCTGCTGCCTCCCAAATCACTCCGCTTCCTTATTGCTTCCAACTCGTCTGACAACTCCGAACATTCCCTTCTTCTTCCAAGTAAGGACAAGTGAAAAGTGATTGGATCCAGGGTGGACAATGTGCTGACGTCACCGCATTCTGCAAAGCCGGAAGGACGGGTGCTGTATGCATGCCGGCTAGCATTTTTTTATCATGATGCAAGGCTTATTGTGTCTTTCTGGATGTAAGTGCATTGTTAAACTTTTTTAATACATTTCATTGGGTTTTATGCTACGTGGAGCCTTTTTCTTTTTGGGTATACTTTTAACCATGTTTGGGAGATTCCATGCTGTGGCAGAAGAGGACCTGCCAAAGATAAAGACCTGGGCTGGGGTATTAAGCCAACGTGTGTCCGACCCTCTGTAGCAAAGGGTCAACTGCATCTGGTAAGCAGACAATCCTGTTCCTGGTGGCGGGATTATCACAAGAGGATTTTTCTGTTTTGGTGATGGAGACTGAGACTTATTAATTCTGTATATGAATATTTGTTGATACAGTTTACAACTATTTCACTCACTTGTGCACTTTTTGATCGAAGGTGCTGGATAGCGCGACTCACAGGTGGCTGGAATTCCACTTTAAGTATGTTTTCAGTAATTAGCAATTCTGTAAAAAGTTATAACTGTTTTCTTCAATTATGTTTTGTTCTATTACTAATAAATTTCATTACATGTAACTTTCCTTACAATTTCGGAGACAGCGTTTGGGGCCAGTTTGTTCAGGTGGTTTCTGACCCTGGACACTCAAGCTGTAGTGTCAGGTTCAGAAAAAGTAAAGCTAAGCAAGAGCAAAGATATGACTTTCATACACTGACCGGCCACTTTATTATTTACCTTGCTATTACCGGGTTGGACCACCTTTTGCCTTCAGAACTGCCTTAATTCTTCATGGCATAGATGCAGCAACGTTATGGAAACATTATGTAAAGAATGTTGAGACATGACCCAGAATGTGGCACCACATCCAAAAAACAATAGCAAAAGGAAAAACAGGAATTTGAATGGACTTTTAACTGACAGCCACTGGTAGTTCCAAAGAAGGAAAAGAGTACTCAATTGAATAAAAAATCCAAATGTATTATAACAGCATGATAAAAAAGGCCTCAAAAGCAAAGGAAGTTAATCCAAAAACATTTTTCTTGGTACATAGTGTATACACATAATAGCATCCCATAAGCTGATCATATATGTGATAGTACAAATAAACCTGTAGGTCTGCCCATAGGTATGAAGACTTTAATGCTTGTATCTATGATGATCTTCCATATCAAGGCCCCACAGGAAATCAGAGTAGGGATCACTATGGGTTTCACTTTCAGCTTACTCAGGGAATCCTATTGGTACCAGGTTTAAATGGGCAACATGGAATGCTCTGTCCCCAATGCAGAGGAAGAAGGGGAAAGCAGCATGCAGGCATCCCCGGAACAAGCATGCATTGGGTACATCCAAAAAACTGGAGCTCGCCCTTTGGTCGCAAAAGTGTACCGTGTATAAGAATCATTCTAAGGGGGCAACAAGTGGAATAACAGCATATATTTTGGATGTAGTAAAACCATGCGATCCTAGATAGATAGGTCATCCCCATATGTCACTGATCCGCTTGATTATTGTGTATTACCTTGTGGTCGTGCCAATCCTGCAGAAAAGCACTTCCGCATAGACCAAGTTGGGAAAATATTATGGGGATGACATATGGAAATGACCTATTTATCCAGGATGGCATGGTTTTACTACATCTAAATATCTGATGTTTCTTGGCTGTATTATACCCAATGCATGCTTGTTCCAGGGCTGCCTGCTTGCTGCTTTCCCCTTCTGCCTCTGCGCTCTGGACTGAGCATTCCATGTTTCCGATTTAAACCTGGTACCAATAGGATCCCCTGAGGAAGCAGTAAGTGAAATGCGTAGTGATCCCTTGGTGCTCTGATTTCCTGTGGGGCCCTGATATAGAAGATCATCATAGACACAAGCATTAAAGTCTTCATACCTATGGGCAGACCTACACGTTTATTTGAACTATCACATATATGATCAGCTTATGGGATGATGTTATACACTAAGTACCAAGAAAAATGTTTTTGGATTAACTTCCTTTGATTTTAGGGCGTTTTTTATTATGTTGTTATAATAAATTTTGATTTTTTTATTCAATTGAGTACTCTTTTCCTTCTTTGGAACTACCAGTGGCTACCAATTTAAACTCCATTCAAATTCCTGTTTCTCCTTTTGCTAGTGTTGGAAACATTCCTCAGAGATTTTGATCCAGGTTGACATGATAGCATCACGCGGTTGCTGCAGATTTGTCAGCTGCACATCCATGATGTGAATCTCCCATCCCACCACATCCCAAAGGTGCTCTATTGGATCTGATGACTGTGGAGGCCATTGTATTCATTGTCATGTTCAAGAAATCAAGAGATGATTTGAGCTTTGTGACATGGTGCATTATCCTGCTGCCATCAGAAGATGCTCAATTGGTACTAAAGGGCCCCAAGTGTGCTAAGAAAATATCCCGCACACAATTACACCACCAGCCTGAACCGTTGATACAAGGCAGGATGGATCCATGTTTTCATGTTTTTTTACACCAAATTCTGACCCTACCATCTGAATGTTGCAGCTGAAATCGAGACTCATCAGACCAGGCAATGTTTTTCCAATCCTCTATTGTCCAATTTTGGTGAGCCTGTGTGAATTGTAGCCTCTGTTTCCTGTTCTTAGCGGACAGGAGTGGCACCCGGTCTGGTCTTCTTCTGCTGTAGTCCATCTGCTTCAAGGTTCGATGAGTTGTGTATTCTACATACGTTGGTTGTAATGAGTGGTTATTTGAGTTAATGTTGCCTTTCTGTCATCTCGGACCAGCCTGCCCATTCTCCTCTGACATCAACAAGGCATTTTCCTCCATACAACTGCCGCTCACTGGATATTTATTTATTTTTTTTGGACCATTCTCTCTAAAAGCTAGAGATGGTTGTGTGTGAAAATCCCAGTAGATCAGCATTTTTTGAAATACTCAGACCGGCCCGTCAATTAAACCCCCTTTCTTCCCCCATTCTGATGCTCGGTTTGAACGTCAGCAACACAAAGGTAACGGCTCCAGGTGTAACCTTAGTTGGCTGGAATTGCATCAGCCTCAGGTGTGGTGCACTCCCTGTCACTGCTGCAGACTTGAGTATAGGTAGAAGTTGATGCAAAATTCCAAAGTTATTGAGAGATAAAAACATGTAGACGAGCAATGTCAAAAGGCAAAATGGTGGGGCAAAAGGTGACGCGTTTCACGCGGCTAGCATGCTTCATGGGTCTTTGACGAAGCCTGCTAGCCGTGTGAAACGTGTCACCTTTTGCTGCTATGTGATTGGCTGATTAGCAGTTTGTCTTACCAAGCAATTGAACAGGTGTACCTCATAAAGTGGCCGTAGAGTGTAAGTAACATTGTTTAGCTGTAATAATTTAAAACCTAATACTCAGATTATTTCATAAACCCAGTCATAAGGTCAGAGCGCTTCTGAACATATATTGTTTCCCAATCCAGGTTGGCAGTAATTAGTAACTGTATAGCTTTGGCTAAGAAGGAATTGTTAAAAAATGAAAAAAGGAATGCACAATATTATTTGAATTCTATGTCTCAATTGGCAAACCAGAAGCATGAAATGTGTTGGGTAATGTGATCTCTTGTCAGCTTGTAGCATGAATGTCAGTATTACAGTGAACATGCCTGTAGGAACCACTGCCAAAGAAGCACCTGAGCTTGACACTATTTATTTATTTCAGTTACGTACAGTTGTATGCAAAAGTTTAGGAACCCCCGGCAATTTCCATGATTGTCATTTATAAATATTTGGGTGTTTGGATCAGCAATTTCATTTTGATCTATCAAATAACTGAAGGACACAGTAATATTTCAGCAGTGAAATGAGGTTTATTGGATTAACAGAGAATGCGCAATATGCATCAAAACAAAATTAGACAAGTGCATAAATGTGGGCACCCCAACAGAAAAATCACATTAATATTTAGTAGAGCCTCCTTTAGCAGAAATAACAGCCTCTATACGCTTCCTATAGCCTGTAATGAGTGTCTGGATTCTGGATGAATATACTTTGGACCATTCCTCCTTACAAAACATCTCCAGTTCAGTTCGGTTTGATGGTTGCCGAGCATGGACAGCCCACTTCAAATCCCCCCACAGATGTTCAATGATATTCAGGTCTGGGGACTGGGATGGCCATTTCAAAACATTATACTTGTTCCTCTGCATAAACGCCCAAGTAGATTTTGAGCAGTGTTTTGGGCCGTTGTCTTGTTGAAATATCCAGCCCCGGCGTAACTTCAACTTAGTGACTGATTCCTCAACATTATTCTCAAGAATCTGCTGATATTGAGTGGAATCCATGCGACCCTCAACTTTAACCAGATTCCCAGTACTGGCACTGGCCACACAGCCCCACAGCATGATGGGACCTCCACCAAATGTTACTGTGGGTAGCAAGTGTTTTTCTTGGAAAGCTGTGTTCTTTTGTCGCCATGCATAACACTCCTTGTTATGACCAAAATGAAGCTGGCTTGTCCAAATGTGCGTTTGCATACCTCAAGCGACTCCGTTTGTGGCGTGTGTGCAGAAAAGGCTTCTTTTGCATCACTCTCCCATACAGCTTCTCCTTATGCAAAGTGCGCTGAATTGTTGAACAATGCACAGTGACACCATCTGCAGCAAGTTGATGTTGTAGGTCTTTGGAGGTGGTCTGTGGGCTGTTTTTGACCTTTCTCACCATCCTTCGCTTTTGCCTCTCCAATATTTTATGTGGCTGACACTTCTGGCCTTAACAAGAACGGTGCCTGTGGTCTTCCATTTCCTCACTATGTTCCTCACAGTGGACACTGACAGCTTATATCTCTGCGATAACTTTTTGTAGCCTTCCCCTAAACCATAATATAGAACAATCTTTGTTTTCAGGTCATTTGAGAGTTGTTTTGAGGCCCCCGTGTTGTTACTCTTCAGAGGAGAGTCAAAGAGAACAACAACTTGCAATTGACCACCTTAAATACCTTTTCTCATGATTGGATGCACCTGTCTATGAAGTTCAAGGCTTTAATGAGCTCACCAAACCAATTGTGTGTTCCAATTAATCAGTGCTAAGTAGTTACAGGTATTCAAACCAACAAAATGACAAGGGTGCCCAAATTTATGCATCTGTCTAATTTGGTTTTGATGCATATTGCGCATTTTCTGTTAATCCAATAAACCTCATTTCACTACTGAAATATTACTGTGCCCTTCAGTTATTTGATAGATCAAAATGTAATTGCTGATCCAAACACCCAAATATTTTTTTTAAATGATAATCATGGAAATTGTCAAGGATTCCTAAACTTTTGCATACAACTGTATATATCGCTGTCAGTTTACGCAGCGCTTTACATATATATTGTACATTCAAATCGTCCCTACCCTCAAGGAGCTTACAATCTAAGGTCCCTAACTCACATTCATACTTACACATACTAGGGCCAATTTAGACAGGATCTAATTAACCTACCAGCATGTCTTTGGAGTGTGGGAGGAAACCGGAGTACCCAGTGGAAACCCACGCAGGCACAGGGAGAACATGCAAACTCCAGGCAGGTAGTGTCATGGTTGGAATTCAAACCAATGACCCTTTTGCTGCCAGGCGAAAGTGCTATCCACTACACCACTGTATTTGCACTTCAACAAGTCTCTGGTCAGCAAACAACTATTGCTGTCTCTTCCCTTTGTTTGTAAATCTAAATCCAACTTCTGCCTTTGTGCCAACACCCGGTGCCTCCAGACTCTGTGCAGTTCCTTCTTCTACAGAATGAGGATGCACTTACAGTCACAGACGTTCTCTGCGCTGCCTATGTCAGCATATCAAGTGTTTCCTGCTTAAACCACCCTCTTCCTCAAGGCATGACAAGTTGTGGAGTAGAATCTATAGCATACAAGTCAGTCAAAGTGGAAAAAGGGTTTTTATATTAAGCGGAAGTAAACCCTGATGGGTTTTACTTCCTCTGTTACCCTGGAATGTAAAAGCATAATGGGCTAGTATGCATCACATATTAGCCCATTATGTGCCACTTACCTGCAGTGGAAGCTAGCGATGTCCCCGCATCCATTTTCTGCCCCTCTTCCTTCTGGGGCCACGATCTCTGGCTCTGTGACTGGCCGGAGTCACGTGACGTCACTCCCGCGCATGAGCACGGGGGCCGCCAGTCACGACACGATCTCAGTGAAGGGACAGCACAGAGGCAGTTTCTTAGCTGTGCATGTGCCCGGTGACGTAAGCACATCGCAGTACACTGTATATCTCCTAAACCGTGCAGGTTTAGGAGATATGCAGGGCACCCACAGGTAAGCCTTATTATAGGCTTACCTGTAGGTTAAAGTGGTTGTCATGAGTTGACAACCACTTTAATACATGGCAAGCCCACTTTGAAAACGTATTGAAGTCCCTGCACCTAGACCAGTTGATGGCAAACCTTGGCATCCCAGGTATTTTGGAACTACATTTCCCATGATGCTCAACTACACTGCAGAGTGCATGAGCATCATGGAAAATGTAGTTCCAAAACATCTGGGGTGCCAAGGTTCGCCATAACTGACTTAGACTATCAGGATTGGTTGCTTGCTGGTTCGACCCATTGTGCCTAAAAATACCCTGGAATCTAGTAGGGTATTTCTACTGAAAATCATTGCTGCTCAGCCTTACCACTGCTGCATTTATTAGTCATGGTTACACTATATATGCCATTTATTAAAATTCTGTATGTTATGGCTATGATGAATAACAATGCCAAGGCTCCCCTAGGGAGATATCACCTCTGGGAGACCCTTAAAGGTTTCACTAACCATCAAATGATAAGAATTCTGTTTTTAGTTAATTTGCTCTTTAAGATGATTCTTCACCACTTAATACCGGGCACTATTACCCCTTTTCTGCCCAGGCCAATTATCAGCTTTCAGCGCTGTCACACTTTGAATGACAATGTCATGCAACACTGTACCCAAAGTAAATTTTTATTATTTTGTTCACACAACTAGAGCTTTATTTTAGTAGTATTTAATCACCACTGGGTTTTTTGTTAATTTTAACAAAAAAAAGGCTGACAATTTTGAAAAAAAAAACATTTATCTTTGTTTCTGTTATAACATTTTGCAAGTAAATTGTTTTTCATACATTTTAGCTAAAATGTATTCTGCTACAATTCCTTGTGAAAATAACCCTAATCAGTGTATATTATTTCATCTGTAGAAAGTTATAGAGTCCACAAACTATGGTATATACAGGATCTGAAAATTGATCAGTCCTGTACTGACAGTCATTTCTTGAGGCCCAAAAATGTCATGACTATTCAGATACCCCCCAAATGACCCCCTTTTGGAAAGTAGACAGTCCAAGGTATTTGGTAAGAGGCATGGCAAGTTTTTTGAAGTTATAATTTTTTTTCATAAGGTTTTGGAAAGTGAAGACATAAAAAATACTTTTTTTAAATTTTATTTTACATCACCAGTGCAGTACAGTGTCATCATAGAACTGGTGTGGCGGTGATCAGGGACACTGACTAGTGACAGTAAGAAAAAATATATATATTTCTCCTATCGTTCACTGACAGACGCAGCTCTCCATTACGTGTGGGTTTATGCTGGTCTCACTTGGAGTTAACTAGGCAGGGAAAAGAAACAGCTGGCCCCTCCCATGGGGGCCGTCCTCTCTTCCCACATAAACCCCCTCATAGCATAACTCTTCAGTTCTAATGCCTAGTTTGCAAGGAGTTGACCTGGCTTCCCTTCAGGGGAATTGCGGTCCTGTTTGTGACCGTTTTTTATTTAATTTTCTTTTACTTTTATTTTTATTTGTCTTCTATCAAGCAATTGATCTGCTTTCAAGAAGCCGGTTGGGGCATAGAGAGTGCATGGGCTCTGTACTCTCCCCGACCTGGCCGACCGATGCGAGCCAGTCATGTCTTATGGGGACCCGCCGCATCGTGCCCGTTCCATGCGGGCGGCCTGGGGGTGATCCCCCCTTACGCCCAGCCCTGAATGCGATTCGGGAAAGGCGACTTTCTGGCCTGCAGTGTACCGCCCAAGCAGGGGCGGAAGGTCTGCGACTGGGTGGCTACCCATGGCGTCATCCAGAGTGGTGAGTGACAGTTCCTTCCTTCCCCCCTTTTTAGGGGCGGAAAGGGGGACCGACGGCCCAAAAAAAAAATAAAAAAAAATTTTTTGCTGGGGTAGCCGCAGTTAGGGGCGCGTGGAGCTCCTGTTCACCCCCTTCACACCCCCCTTCCCCCCCGCACCGCACCCGATCATCTAGCGCCGTTTCGGTCATTTTTCGCCGCCATTTTGCGGTGAACCGCCGCCATTTTGCCGTAGCCGCAGACATATTGGGCCTATGAGGCTTTCCCTCTAGCGCTCAGAGCGGCCAATTGCAGTACTGCACATTCCCTGCAGGTGTTTTTTTTTTATGGCAGCAAACAGCAAGTATAGCTGGGCTCTCCTGTGGGTGCTGGTGGCGGTGAATGCAGTCCTCCTGGGTTCCCTGGTGCACTGTGGGGCGGTGGTGTGCGGCTGTGTGGGGGTGCCTTTAATTTTTAGCATGCATCTATGTGTTACTAAGGGAGCTGAACATGCTAGGAGCAATCAGTGGTGGCGCAATCTGCGCAAGGGGCTTTTCTGGACCAGCTGTGGCTGTCTTTAGTGAATTCCCCCCAGGGCGGATGTCACCAAGGCCCCCCAAGAAGCGTCCCCCTCCTCCTTGCTTTTCAAGGGAGGATTTTGATCCGTAAGGTCCCTCAGACAGAGAAGAGGATCAGGGGATGGCAGCTGCGCGTTAAAGAGCGTTTCGTTTCTGCCATTATAATTGGTATCGTACTACGATGCAATTGAGCCAGGATGGCGAATCACTGATTTCTGCGCATGTGTGTGCGGTCCTCCAGGCCCCCTAGGGCACCCAAGGCTTACCCACATGATCAATTTCCTGATAATTATAAATGGCAGCGTCCGCAGCATTCTTTTTAGCGCAGCACAGTGGTGTAGTGGGTAGCACTTGCACCTGGCAGCATAATGCTTGCTGGCTCAGATCCTAACCATGACCTGCCTGAGGTTTGCGTGTCCTCCCTGTGCATGCGTGGGTTTCCTCCCGGTGCTCCGGTTTCCTCCCACACTCCAAGGGACATAGGTCCAAATGGTTCGCTGCTCGCTATCCCTTGAGGAAAGCTTTTTTTTTTAAAAAAAAAATGGGAGTCGCCTTGGGGTCCCGCCGATAGCTCGCCTTAATAAGACGACCATTCCCCTGGAAGAGGTTCCTGCCTTCAAGGGCCCCGCTGACAAAAGACAGAGGCGCTGTTAAAGTCACTCTTCCTGGTGGCAGGCTCTGCTATGACGTATGCCATGGCGGCGCAATATCTGTCTGAGCGTATGGCGGAGCTCCAGAATATTCTGGACTGCGGCCGCCTGCTGGATACGCCGCAGAGGGCTGAATTTTGCTCCGAGGTCTCAAGTACCTTGGTGATGCGGCCGTTGATTTACTGCCTATGTGATCCAGGGTAGCAGTGTTGCTGTATCCTCTGATGGGTACTCTGGTTGCGTTTTTGGTCCGGTGACCATGCCTCAAAGAAAAAAAAAAAAGGTCTTGCAGACCCTCCCTTTCAGGGTGGACGTCTATTCGGTCCACTGCTGGGTGAGATCATTAAGGATTTCACAGGAGGTAAGTGCCCTTCCTCCCAGAGCCCGGAGGCACGAGTTTTGCCATAGGCAGGGGTTCCCCTATCTCGGGTCAGTAAGGGACGCGCCCCGGTAGGTCGATGCAGGGGCCGGGTACCGGCAGTGGCAGTTCAGGGTTCAGGGACACACACCTGCCCCCACACAGATGTCAGATGGTGTGGGCAGCCCATTGCATTAGGATGTACACCCCAAAGCTCAATTATACATGCCTTTCTCTGCAGCCTCAACTTCAAGGGGCAGTGAATGAATGGGAACTGCTTTGTGCTAAGTGGCTTCATGTTCATTCACAAACTGAAGCATAGTAAATACAGTTTACTATTCATCTGTTATGAATGAACAGCGTGAGCGAGTGTGTTCACTGTGTTCATTTATAAAAGGAAGGGGCCAGTAAATTACATATTTGCTAGCCCCTTTCCCTGCTCTCCATCCTGAAACATCCCCTGCAGCAGCCAAGGGGAGAGGAGAGGAGGGAAACAAGCAGCTCTGCTGGGCGGGGCAACATGGGGGAGAAGTCTGGAATTGGCACAGCACGTAGTGATTAGGGTGTGCACAGGCACAGTTGGTACACCCCCTGCACATGCCAATGCGTGTCCGATTTGCCATGAATGGGACTGCGTGCACATAGATGCAGGAAATAGCTGTGCTTCCCGTGCGGGCAAACATGGCCCTTCACAGTGGGGAATACACTTTAGTGTGCTTGTATAAACAAGGCCTTAGATGTACAGTGGTACCTCGGATTGCGAGTTACGTGGTTAACGAGCGTTTCGCAATACAAGCTTTTTTTTTAAATTTTAAATCCTGACTCTGCGAGTGCTGCCTCTCAAAACAAGCAGGATTAAGCCTCTGTGCATGCAATACCGCATGTGGCCAGAGTTGCGGGGCGCTGGTGAGGCTTGGAGGTGCTCGGAAGCATTCGGAACTACTGAAAGTGTAAACCGTTCCTGAGCGCTTCCGAATGTTTCCGAGCCTTACCAGCGCCCCCACACCTGGCCACATACGGTATTGCATACACCAGCACCTCTGGTCTCATGCAGTACTGCATTGACAAGAAGTCACTGTCGAACAAATTATCTGAGTTTCCATTGTTTCCTATGGGGAAACATGCTTTGATATACAAGTGATTTGGATTACAAACATTCTCCTGGAACGGATTATGCTTGTAATCCAAGGTTCCACTGTACCTTAAAGTCTGGGGAAAAAATAGAGGGATCCTGACAGAGAAGCTGGCGACAAATCAGCTTCTTAAATGTAGACTTTGCTAAGAATTCACTTTAGAAGCAGGTTTTTGGTGAAGGTAGTTGACTTAATAAACCACTATATGGGTCAAACATTTTGATATTAAAGCCCAATATGTGTTATTTCAAATACATCAACATGATTTGCACAATAACTGCTTTGCTTATAATCTGAGTGGCCTATTGTCTGCTAGCTCAGCAAAACTTAACCATAACATATTACAAAATATCAACAGCATGAAAGTCAACAGTGTGTGTGGTTCTAATCACGATGTGTTTACTTGCGTCTAGTGCTCAAAACATATGTGGCAGCGATCCGACTGCCATTCGAGAATCAATGCACAGTAAACTGCTTGCATGCTTTACCTCATCATCAGTGTTTTTGTTTGCTTACTGGAAAAAATAAGGTGACAGAAGAATTCTTCTTTGGGGTTAATGTTATTTTCTGGCACATATTTGTTACTCTGGTCTGAACGGCCAAATTTTAATGAGGCATTCCTTCTTTATGGTACCTTTCTTTGTATGATTACAATTGTTGGTAGCCACAAAGTTCCCAAGTTTGTCTATAAAATCTGCAAAATATGCTTTTATATGCTTGCATGCTGCCACAAGAATGATTTGTGTTGAAGCCCGGGTCCAGCAAAAATCGTTTTTGTTTTGAACAGAGTGGGAAGGGGTTAGAGCCTCTGTCAAGTATTTTTTTCAATTGGTCATTAACCGGTTCCGGCTCGCAGACATTTACTGCTGCAATGTGTCAGCGTCCCGTGGATTGCCGTTTATAAACAGTGGCTCACGCGTGCGCTATAGCGGCGCCGCACCTGCAGGTGTGTGGCCGTGGCTCGGGTGGATTCGATCTCTGTTGGCGAGCCAGGATTGCCTAGCAGAGAGGAAGAGAGGGGAACCGCCGATGTAAAAACGGCGGTTCAACTGTCTGTCAGTGGGCAGATAAGAGATCTACTGATCCCTGTCACTGGGATCAGTTAGATCTCTTATGCCCCTGGTAGCCCAGCCCCCTCACAGTTAGAACACGCCTAGGGAACACAGTTAACCCCTAGATCGCCCCCTGCAGGTTAACCCCTTCACTGCTAATGACATTTACACAGTAATCAGTGGATATTTAAATTTCTGATCGCTGTATAAATGTCATTGGTCCCACAAAAGTGTCAAAAATGTCCGACATGTCTGCCCCAATATCACAGTCCTGATAAAAATCGCAGATTGCCGCCATTACTGGTGGAAAAAAAAATGGTAAAAACGGCAGGAATTAATTCTCCTGGTTTGTAAACGCGGCAACTTTTGCGCAAACCAATCAATAAACGCCGATTGGGATTTTCTTTTTTTTAATCAAAAATATGAGGAAGAATATAAATCGGCCAAAACCGATGAATAAATTTGTTTTTTAATATAATTTTTTGGATGTGTCTTAGCAAAAAGTAAGAAATATTGGGGTTTTTTTGCAAAATTGTCACTCTTTTTTTGTTTATAGCGGTGATCATAAATGACGCAGAGGTGATCAAATACCACCAAAAGAAAGCTCTATTTGTGGGGAAAAAAGGACACAAATTTTGCACGACCATTGTCAGTTAAAGCGGCGCAGTGCTGAATTGCAAAAAGTGCTCTGGTCCTAACGTGGGAAATCCCTCCGGGGCTCAAGTGGTTAACCACTTGACCTCCGGAAAGGTTTTACTCCTTTCATGACCAGGCCATTTTTTTTGCTAAGGTTTTACCACCTTCATCACCAGGCCATTTTTTTGCTATTTAGTACTACGCTACTTTAACTGGTAATTTGCGTGCTCATGCAACAGTGTACACAAACAAAATTGATATCATTTTTGTTTCTCACAAATAGAGCTTTTTGTTGGTGGTATTTGATCACCACTGGGTTTTTTTTTGTGATATAAATGAAAAAAGACAGAAAATTTTTATTTTTATTTTCTGCTACAAAGCAAATCTAATAAAAATGAAATTTCTTCATAAATTGTGGCCAAAATGTATTCTGCTACATGTCTTTGATAAAAGAAATCCCAATAAGTATATATTGATTGATTTGCGTAGAATTTATAGAGTTTACAAACTATGGGATCTATACTAAAATATTTTGGCGGGCAATCTAAAACTAACTGATGCTGGGGGAGAGGGGCACTAACTGCCACTGACATCACCATTGACATTAATACAGTGATCAGTGGTAATACATACTGTCACTGTACTAATGCCACTGGCTGGGAAAGGGTTAACATCTAGGGCAATCAAGGGGTTAAAAGTGTGTCTAAAAATGAGTAATGTGTCCTGCTTTTTACTACAGTTCTCTTTATTTCTTATCACTGCTTTGCAGAGATAAGAACCAAAGAGATTGCACCCACTGTACAGAGCCCTGTGTTGATTGTCAACACAGAATTCTGAGCTGTGATTGCACACAACCAATCAGCAGGTCCCTGCCATCAATCATTGGCCGGGACTTGCTGACAGACTGCTGCGTACAATCACAGTGGGAGTCGGCGGGTGGTGGCCCACGAGCGCCCTAAACCCAGAAAAAGGCAGCGGCGTACAGGTACATCACTTTTCCCGTGTTATTGTGGCCAATCTGCAGTACATTGTGGGCAGGCAGTCCATAAGTGGTTAAGGTACCGTGGTTAGAAGAAATTTTGAGGTGTATGTATTATACAACTGTTTACAGGAGAATTGGACACTGGCAAGCAAAAAAGTTGTTTGTCAGCCAGGGATAGCTCCTCCCACTCTCATCATGCTTCCATTTTTTGCTAGGATCTAGTACCGTTAGCTGCAGAAAACTTTGCAGGTCTAGGTTGTGAGTACACAAGTTCCCAATTCACAGTTTCTCTGGTTAAGTGTGAGTGAGTGTCATTTATCACCTATCTCACAGTAAACTATGCATCCAGCATGCACTAGAATGTTTGTTTCTATTTGGGCATTACTTGAGTGGGCATGTGGGGCAGTTTTAGGGAGGGTCTGATGTCCAGGGGCTGGAGATGGGTAGGCATGTGGAAAGACAAGCAGGGGGTTGCAAAGGAATGTTTAGAGTACCACTCACTGTTCCCTAAAATGCTGACATGATGACGTCAGCTTATTTCCTGAGAAAACTCTACAGAGCCGATGAGGGGGCCAACCACCCTAATAACGCAGAGGTCCACCTCCTGCCGCCACTCCTTTAAAAATTAAAAGTCAGCAGCTACACATACAGTAGCTGCTAACTTTTATCTTTAGGACACTTACCTGTCCTGGAGTCCAGCGATGTCGGCACCGCCCACCAATCTTCGGATCCGTGGACGAGTGCGGCCGCCACCATTGAGACTAAGGGAACCCAGACATGTAGAGAAATTAACATTCAATTCAAGGGCAACCGCTCTGGTGGACATTCCTGCAGTCAGCATGCCAATTGCACGCTCCCTCAAAACTTGTGACATCTGTGGCATTGTGCTGTGTGATAAAACTGCACATTTTAGAGTGGCCTTTTATTGTGGCCAGCCTAAGGCATACCTGTGTAATAATCATGCTGTCTAATCAGCATCTTGATATGCCACACCTGTGAGGTGGATGGATTATCTCGGCAAAGGAGAAGTGCTCACTAACACAGATTTAGAGAGATTTGTGAACAATATTTGAGAGAAATAGGCCTTTTGTGTACGTAGAAAAAGTCGTAGATCTTTAAGTTCAGCTCATGATAAATAGGAGCAAACACAAAAGTGTTGTATTTATAATTTTGCCCAGTGTAGATATAAATGTTCCGAACTGACCATAAAGAAAAGATCTAACCTGCAGTGTGACTTTGTGGATAAGGTTACACCTTTTCTTGTCAAGGCACACACTACACAACTAGATCAGTACCGCTTGGACTTTTCAACATTGGACATCAGAGATTTGCAAGGCTGTCACCTAGTCAACTGTGCACACTTTTCTTTGTTTTACCAAGTGGATGTTCAGACCTCTTCTGATGCCAGTTTCAAACATAAGGTCCTTCAAACAGCTCTTTGAGCTGCAAACAGCGTCCACTTCTTCTCACCTAGCTGTTTTTGTGGGCCTGTTAGCATTTTGTTTGCTGTGTTGCCCACCTCTCAAAAATGTATTTTTGACATTGTGTCCTTTACTGAACGATTAGAATAAATATGGTTCGGACTCATTGTCATATCCTTTTCTTGGGGTTCACACAGGTCCCTCTGTCTTTATGATCCACTCCTACCACAGCTTTTCCACAAAACTAAAGCATGATGTGAGTGGGAGGAATTATACGTGGCTGACTATGTCCAATCGATCTATAGACAACAGCATAACTGTCTCAGAATGCCTTCTATCCCAATAAAGAAGTCAAAAATCATATTTTCTCTTCCGTTCACTGACAGACGCAGCCTTCTTATGACACATGGGGTTATGCTCATCCTACTAGGAGTAGACTAGGCAAAAACAAACAAAAGCGTAGGTTGGCCCCTCCCAGGGGGCCGTCCTCACCTCAGCATATAATCCCCCTGCTCTGCATAGCACATCAGTTTTATTTTGCCTAGTGCAAGGAGTAGACCTGGTTCCCTTTGGGATCTGCGGTCTCCTGAAGATTCATCTGATGAAGACTGCTATCAAGAAGCTGGCTGGTGGTATAGAGGATATCTCAAATCCAAATCTTTCCCCAGTCCGGCCGACACTATGCGAACGCCCTTCGGTGTTCCCACCGCATAGCGCCCGTTCCGTGCGGGCGGCCAGTGGCTAAAACCCACTAGAGCCCAGTGACTAGGTAAGCCTGTCCAAGGGCCTGGCCCTAGGGGATGGTAAGTCTGCTCCGGTGGCTACCGCTGCGCCCGTCGAGGATTGGTGAGTGGACCCCTCTGCCGCCTTAGGGCGTGGAGAGTGGGTGTCTGGGCTGCTTTGGTGGTAAGCCGGCCGGTGGGGGCTCAGTAGAGGGACAGTTTGGGTAGTACCCTTGTGAGGTTAAGCCTCCGTTCCCCCCCTCCCCCCTCCCACTCCCCCCAGCCGCAGTACGGCACTATTGCACTGACCGTTCGACTCTGCACCGACCGTCTGGAGCGCTGTGTTCGGCGGATCACCGAGATTGAAAGATAGAGCACCGCTCGTTCGTGGCCGACCGCGCGGGTGTAATGGCAGCGTCCATTTGTTTGTGAGACCATGCGGTTTTCAGCCTGCGGTCTGGCGGCCTCCGGTGGTAGCTTAAGGAAGTGCAGCCTGGATACAGGAAGTGCTTAAAAGCAGGAAGTGGCTTCCAGTTTTTGCTTATACAGCGTGGCTGACACACAGCAGCAGGCTCCTGGCGTGCAGTAGTGCTGTGATCGCAAGGACCCCACCTAACATCTAGGCGTCCATGAGGACGGTATCATAACGGCCGGAGACTGTAATGTCCGAAGGCCGTGGGGGGTGACACATTGGTGGTGGAGTTGAGGTGGTTAGTTGGTCCCCCTGGGCTCTCCTAACGGGTGTGGCGATGGTCGTGGGTCCTTCCCGGTCGATATGAACGACAAAACTACGGAGTCGTGAGGCTAGCCTTCTCGTTGACGGGTTTGTGATGACGTGCGGTCCTCGGACGACGACACACAGTCGGTGCGACATATTCGTTTTTGACCTTCGGTGAAGGACGAAAATTCGTGAAGGACATAGGTCCGACGTGAAGGAATTCGATGGTGGCCTCCGGCGGTCTGGCGTCCGACTTTTGGCGTACCAGAGTGTTTGTTTACCTGCGACGGTAATGTGGGCGCGCCAGCCGGTGCTTGCTCGCCACGAGATAGAAAGTTAGAGCCACTAGGCGGCTTGTGTCGCGAGGTCTGCCAGCCACGTCTCAGCTTGCCAGTCACGTTATCACGGCATGACGCCGACCCCCCTCACCCTCCCCCCTCCCCCCCT
>BLSH010363518.1:1073115-1103276 GCA_018402905.1 Glandirana rugosa | reverse complement strand
TGGTGACAGATGTTCCATGGCGTCTTCCACTTCGCGAAGACCTGCTGTCTCAGGGGCCCATCTTGCACCCTGCTTTACCCTCGCTGGCTTTGACGGCTTGGCTATTGAGGCCCAGGTATTGAGGGATAGAGGTGTCTCGGACTCCGTAATCCCTACTATGGTGAAAGCACGTAAGAGCACCTCACGTAAGATCTATCATAGGACCTGGAAGGCCTACATTACCTGGTGCGAGGCGGGAGGATGGAATCCCCGCTCTTATAGAGTATCCAGAGTGCTGTCTTTTTTGCAGCAAGGACTGGACAAGAACCTGGCATTAAGTACGCTTAAAGGGCAGATTTCGGCCCTGGCGGTTCTTTTTCAACGACCATTGGCGTCTCACTCATTGATCCGTACATTTGTACAGGGAGTGCGTCATGTCGCCCCTCGGATACGGTCGCCCTTGGCACCGTGGGATTTGAATTTGGTACTTTCTGTGTTACAGAAACCGCCATATGAAAAGATTAGGGATATTTCCTTACGCTTGTTGTCGCAGAAGGTGGCTTTTCTGGTGGCTATCACATCCGCCAGGCGGGTGTCGGAGCTGGCAGCTTTATCCTGCAGGTCACCCTACTTGGTCCTCCATAAGGACAAGGCAGTTCTGCGGCCTTCACCTTCATTTCTTCCGAAGGTGGTTTCTTCTTTTCATTTAAATGAGGATATTGTTCTTCCCTCATTATGTCCGCACCCGTCACATCCTAGGGAGGTCGAGCTGCATTCTTTGGATGTGGTGAGGGCTTTGCGGGTATATTTAAGTTCTACAGCTTCTTTTAGGAAGTCTGATGCTTAATTTTTGCTGACAGAAGGGTCGCGCAAAGGTTTGGCGGCTTCGTCAGCTACCGTATCACGTTGGATACGGAGGACCGTGACTCATGCATATGAGATTCGGGGTAAGGTTCCCCCGTTTCCAGTCACGGCTCATTCCACCAGGGCGGTTAGTACGTCCTGGGCGTTTAGACATCAAGCTTCGGTGTCCCAGGTGTGCAAGGCAGCTACTTGGGCCTCAGTGCACACATTTACTAAGTTTTACAAAGTTGATGTTTTAGTATCCTCGGATGCTGCTTTTGGCCGCAAAGTATTACAAGCGGCAGTTTAGGCGCGGTTAGCGCCGCCTGAGAGGGCGTCTTTCTGTTGGGTACATTTTGTTATGGTTTTTGCCCACCCCTCTTGATTGGCACAGCTTTGGGACGTCCCCATGTGTCATAAGAAGGCTGCGTCTGTCAGTGAACGGAAGAGAAAAATGGATTTTTTGTATAACTTACCGTAAAATCCTTTTCTCTGAGTTCACTGACAGACGCAGCACCCACCCCTCTGCGTTGGTTTTGTACAGCTTGTTACGAACTGATGTGCTATGCAGAGCAGGTGGATTATATGCTGAGGTGAGGACGGCCCCCTGGGAGGGGCCAACCTACACTTTTGTTTGTTTTTGCCTAGTCTACTCCTAGTAGGATGAGCATAACCCCATGTGTCATAAGAAGGCTGCGTCTATCAGTGAACTCAGAGAAAAGGATTTTACGGTAAGTTATACAAAAAATCCATTTATTGCTGTCCCTATTGGGGATTTATTAACTCACTTCCTGTCAGGATAGAAAATGATGAGAAATTCCTCCAAAGGTAAACATCCCGACAGTGTTTTTATTGCTGTATGTGCCTTCTTTTCATTGTGACAACCACACCCCCATTTTTTGTCACAGGAAGTGAGAACAATTGCCCCCAATGGGGTTGCAGACAGAAATAACAACCTGGCAAATATTTCAACCCTTCCCCACCTCAAAACAGAAATACGTTTTGGCTGGAGTTAAGCTGTCATTCATATAGTAACAGCATCTTTTTATACATCTGGGATTGGCTCCTGTTTGAATATATGCAAATCTTTTTGAACTTTGCATGCAGAAAAAGTACTACACACTCCTGATTAAAATATTTATCAGAGATGATCAATTATAAAGGAAAGGAGCAAGAAATACGAGGGAAAAACTGAACTCCTACCCATAGCCTGTGGTCTAATTCTTTATTGAAAGATGAAGCCTGTGCTGTGGGTAGTTAGCTGAAAACCCATTATTGTCTCACAGAATGTGTCAGGAATAATCCCTCCAGCTGGTGGCGCTGTAGCTCAGGGGTCCATGGGCTGCAGTTCCAGTATCCACCAGCAGGTGTCTGTAAGGGCTCACCTGTTGATGACTCCTGGATCCAAGGGCTGCAGTTCCGGTGTCCACCAGCGGGTGTCCTGTAGCAGTCAAAGGCTGAGCAATTCTAGTATCCACCAGCAGGGGCCTCCCAAGAGTCAGCAGGTTGTGGGAGTCAGCCACACCCGGGTTCAGCTGGGAAGTGGCTATTTAAGACCACTTCCCACTTCCCTCTTCCCTTGGTGCGTCACTATTCAGTTTGCCTCACTGCTGCCTTAGGTCCTGCTTCAGCCTGCTCCTCTCTGCCCTGCTCTTGTCATTTGCCTTGTATCCTCCATGATTCCCTGTATACCCTGTACCCTTGTCCAGTATTAGCTTTAGTTTGCAGTGTAGGTGTTAGTGTTTTTGTCAGGTTTTGGGTTTTGTTTGCTGGGGTTGTTTATGTTCACTGTTTGCTGTGTTTGTTTATTACTGTGCACTGTAAATAAAGCTCATCTTTTTAAGTTATATACTTGTTTGGTCTCAGTTTCCTGGTGTAGCTACGTGTCTGGTCTGCCAAGCTGCTCAATCCTGATAGAATGGTTGCAGCTCTGCATACACTATTTATGCTAAATACTGCAATTTTAATTTAGTTGTGGAAATATCTTTTAACTCTGTCCTATTGTGTGACTATTCCACATTCAAGCCTTGTAGAAACTTTTTATTCTAGAGACAAGTGCTAACAAATGCTCAGGGCTCTGAGGAAGAGGCTGGTCCATGAAACACGTTAGCCAATTGGAGCATTTTTCCTATTAGTAAAGCAATGGTTTTAGGATAATGCACCAGGTCTGTGCGCCCTCTTTTTTTTTGTGGTTTCAGTTGTCCAGATTCCCACAGTCTTAAGAGGGAAGCTAGATGAGGTATATCCATACAAACCAGCATGGAAGTATACAGGTAGCCTACTTACATTGTGCCGACCCACTCCAAAGCGCTGGAGGTTTTTGTGATGTTTGTGACTATCTGTAACAAATGCTCAGGCCTGAGTTTTGGATCTCCTGAAAGCATCAAAAAAGATACGTTAGGCACCAAAAAGTCCAGACCGGAACCAGCTCTGCCACGGTGGCCCGGAAAAACCGGGTCGGACTCCGCTAGTCGCCGCAAAATGATCGCATACGAGGCAACAAGTATCGCCGTCCATTGTGGTGCCTCGCATAACGTCACAATTGCTGTAAGGACCTGTCTTGCTACTGTGTAAAATGAAGTTTAAAGGTGCACTGAAGTCAAAAATTGTAATGAAGCCTTGAGATAAAATAAAGGAACACAGCCTTCCTTTTTAGTACTCTGATTTTTCATCCTTGCAGTACTTCACCAGTTCACCCCAGACCCTTTTTTGCAGTAGTCTAGTAAACTAGGAACGCAGAAGCTAGAAAACCTATTGCAGGCTCTTTGCCACCTCTCATATATTTATATATAGCAATCATAATGTCAAAAATGCCAGATCTGATACATTACTCAAAAGTTCCCAATCTGATTATTACCTGCCTTGGAAGTTTCCATGGGATTGGTGATATAGGAAGCAGAGAGATAAGATATGACAAAGGAAATACACAATTGTTTGCATAGTCGCATTGTTCCAGCTTGGACCATTGTAAGTATACATATTCCATAACTGGCTGATCCCCGTGGAAGCGTAGTGATCCCCAATGTTTTCCAAGTCCTTTGCCGATGAGCTACCCTGCTGCATAGTAATCACAGTGGGTCCTCCACTCATCACAAACACTATTCAGACTGGAATAGGTGGAGATTGGGATGTCACCACCCTGCCTCTCCACCTCATCCAGTCATTCTGTTTATTAGGAAAAATTAAAGATGTTTTTTGAATGGTGCCCATGTCAAGTTGGTGAACCAAACCCCTCCCCCTCCCCAAGGCCACTATGCAGCAAGACAGCCACTTGGCGCAGGACCTGGAAAACAATGAGGATCGCCTTAGTGTGGGATATAGCCAAGCTGGACCAATGTAGCTATGCAAAAATAGAAAATAAAAAAACATACCTGGACATCAGCTTTAAGTTAAAACTGAGTGGACTCCCTGACTTCAGCACTGTTCACTTGATACTATTGGTAGCCCACTGTTTGCTTTCATTTGTTGCATTGAAATGCTCTTTAACACAGAGTAGCTTTCTATGATTAGTAGACAATTTTCTGAATTCTTTTTGTACTCCTGTTGTTAACTGTTAATTTGCAGCAGCTAGGGAATTAATAGTAATTAGGAATTTAATAGATTGTGTGATCGTCCCTCAACTGTCACATACTCCTCAAAATTGAAAAAAATAAATAAGAAAAAATAAATAAATACAATTAATGTGTTAATAAAATGGATCCATTCAAATAAGCCTTTCTGCTTTCTTCACTACATCATGTTCACTTTTTCTTTGCCTCTCTTGAGAGCTTTCTGCACTTCTTCAAACCAGAATCGTGAGAGAAAAAAGAGACAGAATACACCAGAGGAAATGAAAAAGCAGATAAGTGAGCAAGGGGTGGCCACTATTCCTTAGCATATACTCTGAATCAAATCCTTTCATCTTACTGTACAATTTACTCACTAATGTGGATGATTTTTAATCATTTTGAGATATAGTCCAGACATTTACATAAGAAGGGTACATGTGAGGTCTGTTTCAGACATGGTTATTTGAAAGCGGAAGTTTCTTTTTGTAGATCTGACATCTATGTCAACAGACCTCAGCAACTTTTTTTACTCTGGTTCTTGGTTCATCTGAGCACTTATCAAGGCACCCAAGAAATCAATGTGTCTGCTCTAAGAATGCCCTTATCTAAAAGGAAGGGAGATTAAACAGGACAAGTTGACAGTTAATAAGTGGGGGAGATGCTTGTGAACTTGAAAGATTGTCTATTTTCAAAGTTAACTCCTTCTGCGGAAGATATAGTCAAAGCATGTGCAACATATGCTGCCCTTCTGAGTGGTCTATCTACAGAAGCCCAACCTTACACTTTCACTGAATTTCCAAGTTATTTCTCATAAATGCTTACAAGTGTCTCTACAAAGGCTTCTCTTAGAAATTTACCAGGCATTCCAATATCAACAGTATTAATATATGAGGTGTTGTATGTAAAAATTACACTTTTTCAGCTAGGGAAAAAAATATATAGTGTACAATGAGTATGCCATTATAATCATTAATGAGAAAATAGAGTGTGTGTGTGTGTGTAAGTTGTAGACGTTCTGTGCATATACCTTTTCAGCCTCCAGTAAAGAAATAACAGCAATTTGTAAAGAATCTGCACCTAAAAGTTTATCAATCACATATAGCATAGAATTGTTAAATATATATATTTTTTAACTGATTTTAACAGAATACTGATGCAGAGATGCATTACAAGGTTGCAAATAATGTTATGAACTAACAAAAGTTGTACTTCCCTTAAACAAAAAAAATATAAGAATGAAGTAAAACAAGGCCCCAACCCTGCTACCTCTTGAGTCTCCATTATTCATTTAATGTGATAGGTAGGCTCCCTGAGTAATGAGGGAGTTGTGTAAGGTCTGGTTCACACCTATGCAATTTTTAGTGCATTTTCAGTTTTGCAGAAGCACACTACAGTCCATTTAACATGGTTTCCCATAGGTCACATTCACATCTGTGCATTTTATGGAAAGGACTATGGACTTTTTTCTGGTTTTTGATTCTATAGACTTCAGTGGATCAAAAACATGTATTGAAAAATGCAGAATGCACCTGGAATATGCAGACTGCATCCTGCATAGATGTGAACCAGTCCTAAACAATTGGATGCGTAGATTGTCAAGTTTCACCCAACGTAACCTCTCATTCTGCTTTTTATTTCAGTGCATGCATATTCTGAATTGCCTATATTTAGTTCTGTGACAGGTTTATTTTGAACAAAGAGAAAGAAAGTGTGTGAGCACATTTCATATAACTGTATTTCTTGAAAGTAAACTCATTGCCACTGCATCTCCAGTGGTGAGCACAGTACTCTGCATACACCTCCAATATACCTATTGCTATTTCCATAATCTGCCACTGTATGCAGGTGCGGGATAATCTGAAATATTTATTCAAAATAATGTCCCTCTATGCTTCATGTACCACTTTAATTTATAACATATTGTTTCCCCTGGGCTTTACAACTTTACAGAACTGACTTGGTTTTACTGGTGGATGTTATGACTCCACAAACACTACCACAATCTAATTATTATCGAAGGTGTGATTAGCTCTGTCTCTTTATACATTTCTCGTAGTGCTCCTCCATTAGAGATCTTCTGATATTTACAAATCAAAAACATTGTCACCCAAACTAATGAAAACTCACTCTCCTTGCAAATTTGAACACATGCATACAGGGTTCAGGGGTTTACGCATTTTGATCTGCAACTCGTTCCTGGATTATCCTCTCCCATATGTTGAGCACTAGTAAAAGGACAGGAGAGAAATTTTTTTTCTCACTTCCTTTTATATGAGTTTTAGGAGATGCCAATCCATTGTCATTCATACACATTTAGTGGGATTGGTTTACATGATCCTGGGAAAGGGTATCCCAAAAAAAACAAGGAGCTCTTTTGAACCTGAAGATGGCACAATATACGAATAACTAATTTCAACTCTTAACATTCCTCTTCACTGTGGCCAAACAGGTTCTGTTCAAAGTGTGGTGGTCCTCTAAACCGACACTTAAACAAGTAAAGCAGAAGATGTCTTGTTTTTTTAAACCTGAAAAATTGCTGTATGATTACATGTTCAAGTTTAAATATAAACTCACAAATGACTTACTAACTGCTAAAACCAATTGTCAGTAGTCGTTACTCTTACTCTTGACCTCTCTGCTGCATTTGATAAAGTTACTCTCTTCCTCAAAAAACTCCATCCCCTCAGTCTTTGTGTCTGTACTCTTCATTGATCTTCATCTTACTTATCTAACCACACCTTCAGGGTAACTTACACTTACTTCCTCCTTTCCTTTTCCTTTTTCCATCAGGGTCCTCAAAGGTTCTGTCCTTGAACCTTACTTACTGTATTCACGATCTACACCTCCTGCCAGGGTCAGCTCATAGCCTCCCATGGCTTCCAATACCATTTCTATGCTGACAACACCCACATCTATCTATTTACCCCTTAGTTCACTCCATCAGTCTCCACACACACATCGCTAATTTACTAACAGACATATTATCAAAAATGAATTAACACCACCTCCTCAAACCCTATCCAGAACAGCTCATAATTCCCTCCACCACCACATGCCCCTTCCCATGACTTCTCTGGTGAGAAGCACATCTGTCTGTCCATCCCTGCATGACAGGCTTTTAGGTGTAATACTGGACTCTTAAATCTGCTTTTGGCCCCACAGCCAATTACTGTCCAAATCTTGCCACCTACAATACGCCCCTAATAACCAACAATATCACAAAGCTTCTAATTCACTGTAACTCCCTCCTCATCGGCTTACATATCAACCCGTCCCCGCATGCCAGGGTGCTAGGTGTTATCCTGGGCTCTGAACTCTCCTTTTGGCCCCACTTCCAATATCTGTCCAAAGCTTGCCACCTCAACCTATGCAACATCTTAAAAATATGCCCCTTCTTAACCAATGACACCACAAAGCTTCTAATTCACTCCCTGGTCATCTCTTGCCTTAACTACAACTCCATTCTTATTGTCTTACCTTTACATATGCTATCCCCCTTCAGTCCATCATGAATGCTGCTTCCAGACTCTCTCCATCTTACAACTGTTTAATGTCTGCTACCCCTCTCTGCCAATCCTGCCACTGGCTTCCGCTCACCCAACAAATAAAACTCTGAATGCTAACAACAAGTTACAAAGCCATCCACAACTCCCCCTGCTACATTACTAACCTGCAACTACAAACCAAATAATTCTCTTTGCTCCTCCCAAGACCTCTGGCTCTCTAGCTCCCTTGTCACCTCCCTCCATGCTCGCACCCAGGACTTCTCCAGAGCCGCTTACGCAGATACTGCTAGCCAATAACTTTCTTGATCCAGAAGAGTTACTGTAACTTCCCTACACAGATTCACACAGTAAAGCTCTATTTTAACTTTTAACTAAATTTTACTGAAGCCCTGATGAAGGGCCGGTTTTTATCGTCCCCTGAGCTGCATTGGCATTGTTTTTTAATATAAACTAATAAATTAATTTGGACACTCTTATCCTTTGGTCTAGCCCTCCTTCCATTAGTGCATGTGTTTCTTATGGCAACCTGCTGGGGCACCCACTAAAGGGTAACCTTGCCTGTTGTGAGCTGGTTAACCTGAGCCAGTGAGCTCTCTGAATGTTTTTTCCTCTCACTACTTTTAAAATTCCTACAAAAGAAGACAGAGGGCGATGGTCTAGTTAGATGTTTTGCCTGTGGACTTGCTGCAGCTGATTTTATCCCCAATACTGACTTACCATGCATTTATGCACTATGTCTCAGTGTGGAGGCGGTTACCTTGATAGAGGAGCATGATTCTGCCCCTTCATGTCAGAGCCTCCAACAAGGAGAACAGTGAGCAGCACAGTAATGACAACACTGAATCTCACTCCAAATCCCCTAAATAAAGCAGTCAGAGGTAGTAGGGCATTAGATGACTTCTGACAATAGATATGCAACGATGAGACTGTAGGCACAGGAGTGACTAGATACCCTTGCATACCAGGAAGGGCATTGCTATTTTTCATGAAGAATTTAAGACAAAATGTACATGTTTCAGTGTACTTTAATGTACTACTTAGGCACAATAACATTTCTAAATGATTCCAATAACATAGAAAATTACCAAGTCATCATTTTAATTTAACAACTAGCTAAGCCAGCACAGCTCATATTCATCACTGCTTTTGTTATGTTACAGTTGCTGGACATTAAAATAGTTTTTATGTCTTTTAGTACAAGTGATTGGGGGAGAATTCATGGACAACTATGCTGCTCACAGCTGGGGCAAGTTTCTTCCTTCTGCATCACTGAACTATTTAAGGGGTACATTGGACCCCTTTACCTGCTCACCCTGATGCTAGTTAGAGTAGAAAATACAAACCCTGGCTATCAATAGTTTACACAAAATGAAAAACACAATATCACCCCCAATTCACTGTTTTATTGATGTATTTATTACCATTTAATTAATAAAAATAGCTCTGTATGGCCTTCTTCCTTCCTGTTATGCTCTGGATATCCATTCATTTGAAAAATCCATCTAGGATTTCATTTAGAGGAGTAAAACTTCTTCATGTATTATTCAGAGCTTAACAGCCTCAGTCTGAATGTATGTCACAGGGGTTCATTACAGTAGTATACATGTTTTTGAAAGATTTGCACAATGCAGGTTTCACACTGTTAATCTTAAAGGCATCCATGTCAATCCCCTTGCTATCCTATCTAGCAACAAATGTTCATAGAAACTGTTGTATGCATTTTAAGCTCTGAATTGAGCCTCCTCTCATGTCACAAATTTCTAGCAATCCCTAGATAGCAGCTGTGAAAAATCAGTTTTGAACATTCTTACACCGTCTAAATACAGTAACATCTTTTCTTTCCCGATTGGCTGACATCTTTCAATAGAAAAAAATGATCATTCCAGCCAGCGGGCAAAGGAACGGTGAAGGAAATAACTAAAGTAGAGTTTTACAACTGGTGTCTAAGGATTGCTAAATATCTGTAACATAAAAGAGATGGCAATGAAAGAAATGTCAGCAGCCTCTATGCACAGGTACTTTTGGATCGGATAGCAAGACAGATGGCCTGGTTTACTTAAAATATGTTTTATATTCATTAGGGGCTGACTTACTGCACATGATTTTCATCTGTTTTTCATACCACCTTACTGAGACATCCAGTTTGTTGGGCCTGTTAAAGGGTTACTTCACTTTCGTGGGCAAAAAAATTGAAAGTAAAAAAAAAATAATATATCACATCTAATTGTGACACAAATCAATCCTTTTCAATCTGCAGCCGCTGCAATTTTCTGAGAATGCATTGTAATATGGCAACCTGGAGTTCTGTACACAAAATGATCACTCCCCAGAAACATAATTTCCTGCTTGTGTGATTGGCTCACCAATTTTCCCAGAAGTCTGCCTAAGATACAAGTCAGATTTCAAGCATCCCCATGCAACAAAAATGTTATTTTTGGAGAGATACTTTCAATAGGAACACATCTAAAGGGATGCAGGGCCAGCAGATTTCCTCATTAGTGCTCTGCAGCTGCACAGCTGACAAATAATTATGAAACCACTCCCATTAGACCCACTCAGTACAGAGGCACAGAGGGATTTCTTCAGAATAACAAAAAGTAGGAATCTGCAACAAAGGTTGTTATAATCCTTGCAATGTACATAGATCATCCAGAGGGGAATGTTTTTTTCTCAACAATAGTGAAGTTGTGCTTTAACCACTTGCCGACCGCCGATCGGCAATTGACGGCGGCAAAGTGGCTCTGTAACGCGGATCGCCGTCATATGACGGCGGCCGCGAGATCGCGCCTAGTGAGCGCACGCGCCGCCGGAGGCGCGCCCGCGCGCTCACTGTTGTTCGGGGAGGGCCAGGGAGCGGGTGCGGCGGCTTCGATTGCCGCCGGCTACCCGCGATGGCCCCCCCTGGAGTGAAGGAACGGAGGTCCGTGTATGTAAACACGGACCTCCGTTCTGTGAAGGGGGAAGGGCTGTGATCACAGCCTTCCTGTATACGAAGGCTGTGACCACTTCCCTTCCCCAGCCAGGGCAGTCCCCCCACAGTTAGAACACGCCCAGGGAACATAGTTAACCCTTAGAGCGCCCCCTGCAGGTTAACCCCTTCACTGCCAATGGCATTTACACAGTAATCAGTGCATTTTTATAGCACTGATCGCTGTATAAATGCCAATGGTCCCAAAAAAGTGTCAAAATGGTCCGACATGTCCGCTGAAATATCGCAGTACCGCTAAAAATCGCAGATCGCCGCCGTTGCTAGTAAAAAAAAAAAAAAACCAAAAATGAATTCTCATCATCCGTAAACGCGACCACTTTTGCGCAAACCAATCAATAAACGCCGATTGCGATTTTTTTTTATCGTAAATATGAGGAAGAATATAAATCGGCCAAAGACGGTGAAAAAAATGTTTTTTAATATTTTTTTTGGATTTGTATTTCAGCAAAAAGTAAGAAATTTGGGTTTTTTTGCAAAATTGTCGCTCTTCTTTTGTTTATAGCGGCGATCAGAAATGACGCAGAGGGGATCAAATACCACCAAAAGAAAGCTCTATTTGTGGGAAAAAAAGGACGCAAATTTGGGTACAACGTCGCACGACCGTGCAATTGTCAGTTAAAGCGACGCAGCGCCGAATCGCAAAAAGGGCTCCGGTCCTAAAGCTGGAAATCCTTCCGGGGCTGAAGTGGTTAAAGCACCCATCTGAAGGTTTTAAAAGGTGATACTAACAGAGCAGAGAGTCTGTATGTTTTTAGGCCAGTTACTATGGAATTGGCAGCCAATCATCTTACAATCCTGAAAACACACTACGTACCTGTGCATGTTTAATACCACACATATCTACCTAAAGTATACTGTTGCCGCATATAAAATATGTATATGTAAAAACAGAAAAATAAATCTAGAACATTAATCTAATACAGAAATTGAGCTTATTTATAGATTTATGTTGTATTTATCTTGTATTTTATAGCTCCACCTCCTTTATCAAGACGACGATCTCTAGTGCACAGCCCTGACGATTCTCCAGATATTGCTCCAAGCAGAAAGCGGAGACAACGTGGGCAGAAAATTTTTTATACAGAAGTAAAGGAAAAAGTTAATCAGCCGGAAGATGTAAATCAAAGGTACAAATAGTTTTACCAGGATAGGTGTGTAGTGTGCCAAGGTTGTGAGCAAAATTGAGAGTATTAATTTCCTCAAAATGATTGTAAAAATTAGGAGGTTCTAAGAAAATGTCCTCATTTTGGCAAAAAAGCATTGGAGACATGGTGAAAGGCAAAACTAAGAAGGTTTTTTGTGTTTTTTAAAGGTGCCATATAGTAGGTTTGTATGGCTTCTGAGGATCACAGTAGCAAATTTCATCTAAACAGGACCAGTTCTTGTGCCAGAAAATGTCGCTTAACCGACACTCTGCTCTCTTCTCTCGGTTTTCTTTTTTTCTTCCCTTTTCCCTTACAGTATATGCCCTAGATAATAGTATATTTCTAACCCCATGTGCCCTGTACCCATATTTTTACTTCCCTATACTTTAGGGATGCCCCCCTTAAATGCCTATATTTAAAAAAAAAAATTGGTGGTTGTTGGATTCGTAGACATACAGTACCTCCCAGGGGTCCTAAAGTGTAATGGGGTGCTCTTTATAGTATGTTATACTTTGCACCAATACAAGTATGTTAACATTTTCATAGTGCTGGACGTTAAGTGCTTTGTAACTTCAGTCGATGTGTTCTCATGAAAACCTCTAAATAAAGATCCCCATCATTAGCCTAATTATTTTACATAAAGAAAGATACAGAATAGAAAAAAGGGCACAAAAAATACATTAAATACACTGAACTACCCTAAATATACTCTCCATAAAACACACCCCTTTAGTAAATTAAAAACAAAATTCACCAAATTAATTATTAGGTGAATTAGAATTATTAGTATTAATTAAAAATTAGATTTTATAATAAGGTGAAATTTTGCTGACAATTTTTGTGCTGAACTCAATTTCACCAAAAGTGCTTTACTCATCCCTAGTTGTGAGCGTGCTCTTACAAAGACTTGTGTTAAAATTGAAGAGACCATGAATCTAACTTACTTTTAAGGCCTCATACACACGGGCATGTTGAAAAACGAGCAGTAACATCAAACGCGATTTTATCAGCGTTATGAATTGACGTCAATACACGTTTTTCCACGCTAGCTTTCTGCTGTGTTTCTCTGCCTCTGTTCAAAATCAATGCTTCCCTATGGGAACCCATTGATTTGAATAGAAGTCACACCAGAAGTCGGATCATGATGATCCAACTTGCGGCGCGACTTGAGTGCTGAGAATCTTGAAAGGGAACCCTGCAAAAATTTGCGTGGGGTTCCCCCCAAGAGGTACCAGGCCCTTTGATCTGGCATGGATTTTAAGAGGAACCCCCATGCCAAAAAAAACGGCGTAGGGTCCCCCCCAAAATCCATATCCAGACCCTTATCCGAGCATGCAGCCTGGCGAGCGCCCCCCCCCTTCTGGACCGTACCAGGCCGCATGCCCTCAACATGGGGAGTATGGGTGCTTTGGGGCAGGGGGGGCTCTGCGCTCCCCCACCCCAAAGCACCTTGTCCCCATGTTGATGGGGAAAAGAGCCTCTTCCCGACAACCCTGGCCGTTGGTTGTCGGGGTCTGCGGGCGGGGGCTTATCAGAATCTGGAAGCACCCTTTAGCAAAGGGGCCCCCAGATGCCGACCCCCACCCTATGTGAATGAGTATGGGGTACAACATACCCCTACCCATTCACCTGAAAAAAAGTGTACAAAAAAACACACTACACAGCTTTTTAAAATATTTTATTAAATCAGCTCCGGCGTCTTCTCCCCTCTCTTCTCCCTCTCTGTTGTCTTCTTTCTTCAGCTCTTTTCCGGGGTCTTCTGTCTTCTGAGGGGTCTTCTGCAGAGTTTCTGTCTTTTGCTCTTTTGCCGCTGTCTCCTCGGTTGGCTTCTCTTCTCTTCTGGAGATGTTGACTCGTCGCTTTCTCTCCCACTCGAATGCCGGGTCCGTGCTGCGCAGTTGCCTTATATTGGCATGGGGCGGGGCCACCCTCTGACGTCATCCTGAGCCCCCGCCCCTTATGTTATCACATCCTGGGGCGTGGCATCAAATTTTGCGGGGGGTTTCCCTTCAAGATCCTCAGCACGCAAGCCGCATCATCATGATCTGACTTCTGGTGTGACTTCTATTCAAATCAATGGGCTCCCATAGGGAACTACTAAACAATGACCACTGCCTTCACCTATGACTTGCCTTTGCAGCAAGGAGCATTGGAGGGCAACAAACAGCAAAATAAGGGCCAAGGACTGATCCAAGGCAAAAACCAAGCTCTACTTAGCAGCCAGCCTGCAACCAACCAGATTAACCTGTCTAACAGTATGCGTTTAAAAACAGGGGTTTAGTTGCACTAATTTGCAAATACATGCGTAAGCTACAGGCCCCGCCAAGGCACCCTGTGATCTGTAGTCTTATCTCTGACTTTTAAGAGACTCCACAGTGGAAGCACATACATTTATATAAGATATATGAACGCAGATGGTCAGGAGGGGGCCCCACCCCTCCTTAAAGGTGCAAGGGCACATTGAACACCTAGCATGTAGCTCAATGGCAGCAAAGATGTCAATGTGTTGCCTGACCGAAAAACAGACATACTAAACAATGACCACTGCCTTCACCTATGACTGGCCTTTGCAGCAAGGAGCATTGGAGGGCAACAAACAGCAAAAAAAGGGCCAAGGATTGATCCAAGGCAAAAACAAAGCTCTACTTACCGGCCAGTCTGCGACCAACCAGATTTACCTGTCTAACAGTATGCATTTAAAAACAGGGGTTTAGTTGCACAAAATTGCAAATTCCTATAGGGAACCATTGATTTTGAATAGAATGCCTGACAAGGCTTAATGCTTTGTATACAACGTTAAGCCACGTTACTGAGCGTTTTGCCGGCTCAGCGTCAAAAACGCCATGACGCTGCAGCTTTGGAACACGCTGGTCCCACGTTCTAGTTACAGCTCACTAACGCGGATGCCCTCTACAGCTCAAAAACATCTGCATTTTAAGGGGCGATTGAATAACATGAAGAGCTGTAAAAAATGCTCAAAAACGTAGCTGTACAAAACACCTGTGTGTATGAGGCCTAATAGCTGGTTATTACTCTCATTCAACAGCATTACTTGATACATTGTTTAAATATTTATTTTTATTTTAAATGTGCCTCCTCATAAATCTTTCATTGACCTGTAGATTTTTCATATAGTTTATATAGGGCCCCATATCAGTACCCATTCCTCTCATGTACCCAGTTGCCAAGGCTTCATGTCTGTGATTCAAACCGTTTAAATGTTGCTTGGGGTATCAGTTTGCACTTTCAAGGACAGAAGTTGACCTTGAATCCTTCTCCAGCTGAAGGAAAGTCTATGTGTTAGTTTGAGAAGTTTAAGCTTCCTTAGAAATAACTGAATAAAGGCAACCTTTTATGAAGACACTGCCTCTTTTAGTCGTTCTCGCCTATAGCCCATAATTAACAGTAGTAAATTATATTAAAATTGAAAAATCCTTTTATATGTCTATCTCTGTCACTCTCAATGAGAGAGAAATGATAACACAGCAAGGAAAAAAAGTACAGTACACAGGTATAGTTGTAGACGAGTGTGTTATGCAATCACCTGAAGGTAGCAACATATAACCCAGTTGTCTATGACTATGCCCGTGTCCTGTACTGTTTGATCAAGAAACTAATTATTTTTGTGCAATAAAATATAGTGACCCTGTTTTACTTACAGTACTTAAATGGAAGTCCAGACAAGAAGTCTAGACAATTACTAACTAAGCTTACATTTGTTCTAACTACCCTGTAGAAGGAAGATGATAATACTTACCTATTCCCAGAGCGCTCCATTCTGATCACATGATCAGCTCCCAGTGACAGCTTCAGGGGAGAGGAAAGACAGCCGACAATGGATGCCCCATAGTAAGCATATGGGTGATGTCATCGCCCAGGCATTGCAGCTGTTGTCACCGCTCTCAACACAACACTGAAGCCAGCCATGTGGGAGATCACATGACCAGACCGGAGTTCCCTGACAAAAGATGCATCTTCCCTTTGCAGGGTAGGTAAAATAGGAGTTAGAAGGGGGTTAGGAGCAGATTTAAGCTTAGTCTATAATAGCCTGGACTTCCACTTTAACAATTTTAGTATTTTTATGTGAGAGATTCGTTTTACATTTCATAGCATAGTATTTGGTTGATTTTATATTACTTCTTAAGATAAATTGTTATAATGAATAAAAAATTGTTGTTTAGGCTGGGTTCACACTGGTGCAACAAACACTCAGACATTGGGAGCACATGTCGCATGACGTGTGTAAATCAATGGTTCCCTATGAGAGCCGTCTTAAATGGTCCCACATAAGTCCTGTACTAACTTTGGTCCAACTTTGATCCTACTTCAGCCTATTGAATATCATTGAAGTAGGATCAACGTCATATCCTTGTCCTAACCATCTGACTTGTGACATCCAATGTATTGATTACAGCAGCAGTAAAAGGAATTTATGTCACACTGGGATTGTTTTGATTGGTCAAAGGACAAGTCAGACTATCTCAAAGTCAGAGCAAAATCTTATCTTGTTCATTCAAGTCCTATGGAAGTTGGACCAAAGTAGAACCGATGTTGCAGGGCAAAGTAGGATGACAGTCATACAACAGTCGTGTCGTACCAGTGTGAACCCGGCCTTATTGTGAAGGTATGGGAGAGAGTTTTTTTGATAGACTTTGTATATTTTTAAATATGTTTGAGGATTAAAGACGAGCAGGAAAATGGTGTAGTAAGTAAAATCCAAACATGGGAGCAGCATTCTATCTGCTCTCACCTGTAGGCCAAAAGATTTTACTTACTCTCTGCATTGATGACATTAAAGCGGTAGTAAACCGCTGAAAAACAAAAAACAAAAAAAACCTGCAAGACAATAGCATTTTTATAAACCGACAAATGGATGATTATATGTAGGTTTTGTAACTTTAGCACCTTGTATTGTTGGTCTTCCAAGTGTATGTTGTTTTGTGTTTAGTTTGTAGGACTACACAGTATTATTTTATTCTGTAAGATTTTGCCTAGTTAAGCTAGCCATACACGGCTTAAATCCTGGCTGTTTCCTGCTAAATTGAATGAAATTCATGCAGTGGGTGGCCCTGTCAGCACCATCCGGTGCAACAACAGTCAGTTTAAAAAACCGACAGAGCCGGGTGAAAAATTAGTGGCCCAACAGTGATGGCATCCTAGTAGATGCAGTCACAGTTTGGGTATTCAGGCAGCTGCCATTACTGCACTGCCTAAATACAATGGCCATCAGGGGAGATTCCTCCATTCACATTGTTTAGCGTAGATGGAGAAATCTAAAGGGGAGATATACTAAAACTGGGGATTCAAAATCTGGTGCAGCTCTGCACAGAAACCAATCAGCTTCCAGGTTTTATTGTCAAGCTTAAGTTAGAAGCTGATTGGCTACTGGGCACAGCTACACCAGTTTCCGAGTGATCCAGTTTTAGTAAATCTCCCCCTAAGTGTCAATTTCTAGCTTTAGAACTGTTGCAAATTGTAATGTCTGTAAACCTAACATTACAGATTTTTTATGGTGTGTTGCTTTTACTGGAATTAACCAATGAAGGGGTTTTAAACTTTATCAGAAACTAGATGGGGTCTAAGTAGATTTGTTTTATTTTTCCCTGAGCTTTGGTTTTAATCATTTTCAGAAAGGGCCCTGACAAGTGCCATTATCAGGTCTCTAAAGCATAGTGGACCCTATTCTACTTCTATTTCTTAGGGCACTAAGCATAAAGCAGTCTAGCAGGACTATGACTTACAGTATATCACAACAGAATACAGAGATTTTTTTTTATTTAACCATTTCATGACCGAACAGTTTCACCCCTTTCTGCCCAGACTGTTTTTCAGTTTTCAGCACTGTCACACTTTGACAGAAACACTCTACCCAAATTACATTTTTATAATTGTTTTGGTGGTATTTAATCACCACTGGGTTTTTTATTTTTTGCTATATTAATGAAAAAAAAAAACTGTTTACTTAATTTCTGTTATAACATTTTGCAATTCTATAACCTTTCTTCATAATTTTAGGCCAAAATATATTCTGCTACATTTCTTTGGTAAAAGTAACCCAAAACAGTGTTTTTATATTTGGTCTGTATGAAAGTTCTACAAACTATGGTTTTTATATTTATAAATTGTTTAATCCTGATGTTCTGGCTACCTGTTTCATTTCTTGAGGCCCTAAAAAAAAGCCAGGAAAGTACAAATACCCCCAAAATTACCATATTTTGGAAAGTAAATATCCCGAGGTGTTTTCTAAGAGACATAATGAGTTTTTGAAAAATGTGTAAAGAAAATAAAAATTTATTTTTTCACATAAAGTTGTCAGTTCATAAGATATTTCTAACACATGAGTCCTATGAAGACTTCATTTTGTTCCCCATATATATATATATATATTTTTTTTTTTTAAACAAAGTTGTCAGTTTTATAAGATATTTCTCACACAAAGCATAGGCATACTTAGAATTTTAACATCAAAACACATTCTACACATTCTACTGCTTTTCAATGTGTGGACTGAGTATTTATCAAACATTGTATCTTATGTATCATAAAAATCAACCAACACTGCAGAAAAAAGAGTGTACTGTAATGGTTGCCTCAGTATGAGTGGTCAGGAAATATAGCTTAGTTCACTGTCACCCATAGCAGTCCCCATTCCTATGAGCCAAACAAGCCTAGCCTACTGGTACATGGCTGCCCCCAGAAATGCCACGAGTTAAACAAAAGGAAGAACAAGAAAGTTCCTGTGGTGCCAGGAGTGCAGTTGTCTTCAGGGGATGGCTGGGCCTGGTGTCTCGGTGATCAAATACCACCAAAAGAAAGCTCTATTTGTGGGGAAAAAAAGGACATACATTTTATTTGGGTACATCATTGCACGAACGCGCAATTGTCAGTTAAAGTAACGCAGTGCCATATCTCAAAAAATGGCCTGGTCATGAAGGGGGTATACCTTCCCGAGGTCAAGTGGTTAAAGTGGCAATCAACACTCCCATTAGGATCTGTGTTCAGTATTTGCAAACTGGAGCTGAATGGTATTTTAAAAGCTTCAACAAAGCTTGCTGAAAGCTCTGCAAATGCTTTGTCAAAGCTTGCTGTTCACACTGTTGTTATAGAGGTTGGAACCCATGTGAAACTGGTCTTAGGCTGATTTCAAATGGGCTTTAGCTGGCATAACAGCAGCATTAACACAAGCTTTTGCAAAGCTTTTGGCGAGTTTCGAGTTGTTTCTCTAAACCTTTAATGTACCCTCCAGCTCCTGTTTGGAAAATGTTATACACGAATCCTAATGGGAATGGGGGCTGTTTTTTTAAACCAGCTGCAAGTGGGCTTCAGAAGGCTTTTAACAAGCTTTAAACTGTAAGTTTACCTTTACAAATAATCTGTAAGATGAACTTACACTGGACCCCCTCCCCACCCCCCCCCCCCGCTGTACCTGAGGCCGGCGGTCACCCGCTAGGAGACATTGGGTCGCCGCTTTACCATTCCAGGGATTTGAAATCCCCACAGCTTTCTCTCTTCTTCTCCCACACTGACAGGACAGGCTAGGAGGGTTCTGATTGGTCGGTGACATCCATGTGACGGCGCCAACCAATTAGAATGCCTCCTGTATGTACCTGAGGTACATTTAGGAGATTAAGCCACAGGGATTTCAAATTCCCGGACCGGTGCAGCGGCGACCTGATGTCTCCTAGTGGGTGATCACCGGCCTCAGGTACAGCAGGACTGGGGGGGATGGGGAGGGGGTCCAGTGTAAGTTCTTCTTACAGATTTTCTGTAAAGGTGAACTTACCCTTTAAGTAGTGATGAAGCCTGCTAGCAGCCTGTTTAAAGTGACAATCAGCGCTTCCATTAGAATCTGTGTCCAATATTCACAAACTGGAGCTGAATGATACTTTAAAAGCTTCAACAAAGTTTGCTGAAAGCTCTGCAAATGCTTTATCAAAGCTTGCCATTCACACTGCTCTTATACAAGCTGAAGCCTGTGTGAAACTAGCCATTGAGACAAAACAGTATTCTTGTTTAATTATACTATAACATGAAAGCCGGAGCCTAACTGGTTAACACTGACAACAATTCCCCCATTGTGCTCATTTCTTTTTTTTTCAGTTATAATGACTCGTTAAGTGAGCATTCTCAGAACATGAAAAGCAGTATCGTGCTTTACCACATTGTCGTGTGTGGTTTACTTTGTGATGTACAGTATGATTTCATGGGATACCATGAAACAGCAGCAGTTTAAGTGGCAGGAAGCCTGTAGCACTTGACATTACAGGACATGCTCGAGTAATAGCTTTGTACCTCTTCCTGTTAGGACGTCTTCTACATAAATCAAATAAAGACATCCAGGTGGAAGAAAAATGTTAATGTATTGTTGTCATTTAACAATCTAGCAAGTGCCATTGTACGTAAAATAGCAGAGGCTCAGTGTTTGATCTTATAAGTGGAAATATAAACCATGTTCAAGTTGACTAAAGATATTCCTCTTCTGCTTCAAGGTGCGTCAATTTCTGCTGTTATTCTTTTTCTGATAGCTTTGTGAATTTCAGATATCAAAATGAAACCTTACCAGCAATCTCTTTTTAAACAAAGTTATGATTTGGTACTTTAGCCGATGTCTCCTGTGCCATTCAGGGGTCATCTAAGGTAGATTTTTAGAAACTGTCAAAGTTCAGTTTGTATGGACTGTCAATCAGACGACTTGTCATCGCCCCGTTTAAAACACGTCTGTCTGACTGGTGTATGTTACGGTCACCCAGATGTTTCAGTACAAAATTTAAACATTCATCAGCATCCAAAGTGAGGAAGAATAAAGTGGTTAAGGCTGTAATTTTGGGCTGAGGGTACATGGAAAGATGGAAGATTAAATAAGACAGCTCTCAACTTTTCAGAGTTGTATTAGCCCATTTCCTAACCGCATAGATGTTTGAGTAAATATTTCTGTAGCCAGATTTCAGCTCTGCAGACTTCATCCTGTAATACCTTTCACCGAACATAATCTCTCTGTGATTTTTTAGAGTTTGGCTACTACTGAAACTTTTTTCTTTTTTGCTGACGCTGGCAATTTTGGGACTAAGACTTGTGCACACTTCAGTGTACAGACTGTGTGAGCAGTTATTGATTAAGCTGAATGGTAACGTGGCACAAAAGTGCAAACTGGTTATGGAGATTTTATTTTTCATTAAAGTATAACTAAATCAGAGGTTTTTTTTTAGTTTGGGATAAGTGGAGAGAGAATAGAAAACCTGTCAGGTTTTAATTGGTTTCTGTAGTAAAGGAAAATCCCAAATTTTGGGTTGTCACCAAAACAGTAATAGAGGGGAAATACTACAATGAGGACAATGAGTCCTGGTAACCCTGGTGACAGTTAGGCCCCTTTTACACTGGGGGGGCAGCAGTGGTAAAAAGCGCCGCTATTCAGACGGGAGCAGGGTGCTTTTAACCCCCAAGAAGGGGTTAACAATGTTAAGAGTGCCACCACGCGGCACTTCCAAGGCTGTGCTTCGGAAGCGCCACCCATTGATTTCAATGGAGGGAGCGGTGTATACACCGCTCACTGCACCGCACCAAAGATGCGGCTTGCAGGACTTTTTGTAACGTCCTGCAAGCGCACCGCCCCAGTGTGAAAGCACTCGGGCTTTCACACTGGGGTGGATGGGGGGTGATTTTCAGGTGCTTTACAGGCGCTATTTGTAGCCAAAAGCGCTTGAAAAATGCCCCAGTGTGAAAGGGGTCTTAGAGATTCCCTCACTTTGGAGGGATTTCCTCTCAACTCCTACTTTGCCTATGGGAATAAATGAAGGCGAATCTCCCCAATAGGTCAGAGATGGCAAACAATAAGTAATTAAATACAAACTGACAGGGGGTATAACCCTGCCTCCAAAATAAAAAATATAAAGTTTTGCCTTTAGTTCTACTTTAAAGCATAACTCTGTATTTAAAGTGGTTGTTAACCCACTGTGATAAATTCATATCATCTTCTTTGTTTCCTAATCATAGGTACTCCTGTGTCTGTGTTTTATAAAAGAAAAATGCCGGCTATACCTAATTTCAGAGTGCCACTTGGTGCTCAAGTGACCATCCGGCCCTCTCCTTTCCCCCATTTGACAGCTGCAGCAGGTGGAGTCGAGATTCCTTGCTGATGTCAGTCGGGAGGAGAGAGCCCGGCCGGTCACATGAGCGCCTGAAGGCGTTCTGAAATCATGTATAGCCGTCATTTTTTTTTAAATAAAACACAGACACAGTAGTACCTATCGTTAGGAAACAAAGAGTATTATATAAGATATTAAATGTTATTTCAGCAGCAGGAGGGGGGTGTGCATTTGACACAGAGCAGACAGGCAGGGAAGGGTATGGGGAAGAGGACACAGGAGAGAATGGATGATGGAATCATGTAAACTGACCACAGTGTCAGGGCTCAGCAGCCATGATAAACCGTTGTCAGTTTACAGGGGGGAAGGCATATCCAGGCAGGATCTGCCAGGTATTTCAGATGTTACAGGGGGCCAAATTACACAGCACAACCACTGTGCTGTATAGCATGCTTTAATTTTACTTACACTCCCCCCAACTAGCAGTCAGTGGCTCAGCTGGTAGCTGGCTACCTCTGGTATAAGAATAGATATATTGCCCCAGCATGCCTATCTTTACAAAAACAAGTAATCATTAAAAATAATGCATAGGTAATCAGCTATGAATGTTTAGCAGATTTAAAGGGTTTGTTACCCAAACACTTCATATTCCCGATATGTGCCTGCTGTACCATGTACTTGGATGAGAAAGTAACCTGTTCTCTTTGTATTGCTTCCTTTGTCTGGCTGGCTCCCTGCCAGTTTCTCTGCTTTCCTATTTAAAACTGACCACACTAATTAGGAGAACGCACCATGGTCAGTTCTTTAGGTATGCTGGGAACTCGGTGTGCTCTACTCCAATGATCAGACTTGTCCTGACACCCCCCAACTGCACAGCCATTCACTGGGAAGCTCAGTGTGCTGCTGCTCCCCCCCCCCCAGCTCTTATGCTGCTGAGAACAAAGGGAATGTGATCAAAAAGAATTTATAATGTATTTTTATATCCATACACAAATGTATTGCCTTTCATTTCTATTTTAATCTGAATGGGTTGTTTTATGCCTAGTACACACGATCAGAAAATCAGACAAAAAATACAGTTTTCGAATCGATTGTATGATAATCTGATCGCACACAGCTTTTGTGAGCCAATCACGATAGTTCATCGGAAAATTATCCGAAGTGACAAACACGGACATGTTTCAATACCAGATCGTACGATTTTCGTTTAATCAGCACAGTATTTGTCCAAAAAAAATTGGAATAGCAAGACCGCGTGCTCAGAAATGAAAGAATACATCACAATACAATACAACACATTACATCACTTCTGAAGTTGTCATATGAGAATTTTTGTAACTTTAGTAACTTCTTAATTTTCGATATGAGACGAGCATGCAAAAAAAATGATATTCTCATGGTGTGTGCGAGGCTTGTGTCCTCTGTTTTGTTGTGTCAGTTTCTGTACCATAAACGCTTGTATCTGTGACTTTGATTTGTATGGGTCAGAGACATTGGTGAAATAGTTATGTGTAGAGACCATGCACTGCAATAATGTTTTCTTATGTGAGACATTGACCCTCTCACCTTTTCCTTTTCTGAGATGACGCGTTTGTCAAAGGAAAACTATTCTCCTTACCTTGGTTGGACTTTATTGTGTTATAATTCTTTTTTTCATCACCACTCCAGGGAAATCAAAAATGCACAAACAATGCAACTCTGTATTAATCAATAAATTATTAAATATATTGTTTTAAATGTAACCAGCATAATTACTTAACTCTTACTTGATTTCACACCCGTTTAATCCACTGTATAGGCGCTCACAGACTGGGAGAGGGTGGGGCAATACTGGGAGCCAATCAGATGAGCTGCATGCAAATATGCCAACAAGGAACAATCTGATAGGAGTAGAGAGCAGAGTTAGCAGATGATTGTTCTCACCAGTCTTCTGCCACTTCTTCACTGTGCCATCAGCATGGTGATGGCAGAGTGATGCTAGCAGTGTATTCCTTGTAACTGTAACAGAGAAAGTGGCATCATCCACCTGGCAGTAATTGGGGCAGAGCTGTGCAAAGCTCAAGAATCGGGGAAAAAAAGGCAAATCATTCGGCAGGTAAAACAGCTCTCTTGTACTGTATGTATTTGGATGTTTTTTTGGTGTTCAGCTTTATTTTCCGTATGTCTAATTTTATGTCTAAGCTGCAAATAAATGCGAGATGCATTCCTAAAGCTGGCCATACATTATACAATTTTTTTGTACGCTTTTCCTTTAGATTTACCAAAACCATATAATATGAGGTCACACCTAAACACTTTCAATTTGTATGCAGTCAGGCAGGCCCTTGTACTACATAGTTAAAGGTAAATGTAAAATAAATTGAATAAGAAAATTGTATAATGTATGGCCAGCTTTAGTTTTCACATGCATGCATGATAGTTTTGTTTATTGAAATGACTGCGTTTTCATAGAACTAATCACTGCTTTCTAGAATCTGGATAACCTGTTAAATATTGAACAGAATTTTTTTGTTATATTTGTTTGATAACTGCAAAAAATCATGTTGATATCGGCAGAAATCCACTGCGCTTGTACACTCCTCTGCAGTATGCCTTTGTGCTGAAATATCCAGCACTGTTATAAGCCTGGCCCAGTTCACCTCTGTAGACTACAAAATACTCCCTCCGGTGAGGCAAGGGGGAGGTGTTCTGTAGTCCTAACACATTTTCTGACAACGCTCCATATATACAGTATAATGAGCAACAGTTGTTACCCTAGGATGGAAAGTTTATTACTGGCAGGCTTGCCAGGTATAAATAAAGGGGAGAAAAATCACTAAAAAGTAACCCAGCAACCATATCTAAGGACCAGTAGCTGCAATACTTTAGATTTTGATTTTGATTTTGATGCATTTAGGCATCCTTTGAATGGGAAGGAGGTGGGGTCATGAGATTAGATGATATGTAGTTAATGGAATGAGATGCAGCTTGCAGCAAGCTGGAGGGTATAGGGAACAGGAATGGGTTCGGGCTAGGGTTGCCACTTCATCCCTTTAAACCCGAACACATATTACACAGGTTCTGTGGCTGGTTAAGGTGGTAATTAAACTCACTTGGTGCCTTATCTGCATTAAATTAGCCTCATAATTAGTATATGTTCAGGTTTAAAGGGATAAGGTGGCAACCTCGGGTGTGCTCAAAATCCCACCTGCCCGATCCCGCCAGAAGGCCAACACTACAGGCTAATTACAGGCAGTGAGCCATTTCCCGGCCCGCAGCTGCACAGATCAGGAAATGACTCACTGCCTATGATTAGTGGTGTGCAGTGTCGGCCTTCTGGCGGGATCGGGCAGGTGGGATTTCGAACACGCCTGAGCCTCTAATAGGGAAGCTGGCAATATTTTTCCTAAAGTGAAACTTTTTGCTACACAGTGGTGTACCTGGAGAACAGACAAGGGCAGATTTTCAGGGCCGGTTCACTCTAGGAATTGTGTAGAAATGATCTGTGCGTTCCTATGCGAATCACATGAAGTTCATTATGGTGCCATTTAAGCCCATTCATTTGGAATGGGTTCACATCATACCACACCGCACCAAAATTAGTGCATGCCCTACTTTTGGAAATGCACTGCAACTGGATTGCATGATACTTCATGCGCTTCAGTGCAGGCAAACCCACTGCGTTTGTAAACTGCATTTGGGGTATCAACTTAACGTTCGCATCTTCTGAAAATCGCAACTACAGTGTGTTTTGAATGGGGTGTGGGAAGCACAAACTTGACACAGGTTTCCCGCACTGCGTTCTGGTGTGAACGGGGCCTAAGCACATGTAAAGGTGTCTATACCCTAAATTTTCCAGGTTTGCCTAATTAGGTATAGTTCCAATCCTGGGCATTTCTTTAATAATTCATTTATTTTAGGTACTTCTATAGCGCCGTCAATTTACACAGAGCTTTACATATACATTGTACATTCACATCAGTCCCTGCCCACAAGGAGCTTACAGTCTAAGGTCCCTAACTCACATGCATACATACACATACTATGGACAATTTAAACAGGAGACAATTAACCTACAAGCATGTCTTTGGAGTGTGGGAGGAAACCCACGCAGACACAGGGAGAACATGCAAACTCCAGGCAGGTAGTGTTGTGGTTGGGATTCGAACCAGCGACCCTTTTGCTGCCAGGTGAAAGTGCTAACCACTACACCACTGTGCTGCCCATCTAGAGTTCAGGATATGGCTGCAGGAATCACACAGTTTATTTCTTTGTCAACTGTATATGACAAGACTGGACAAAAATTATCTCATGGCTTAGAGCTCTTGAGACAACCTCTTTATACCTGTGTAAAACTGGCCATACATAGGTCAGTTTTTACTGAATGGATTCCCTTATACACACAAGTGAGGTGGGTGGAGGACTCCTCCACTATTAGAATACACTGATCAGCCAATTGGCTGTAGTGCTGATTGGATAAAAATGTTCCAACAAGCCTGTTCATGAGAAGTCGATCATTAGATTGACTTCTCATGAGCAGGATCATCAATAGATGGATTGAAATTTTGATCCATCTATGGCCTGCTTACCAGTGTAGTGTGTGATCAACTTATTTTTGCTCTATAAGACTAGGTTCACATATATGCAAATCGCCACCAATTCACATAGCACGTGAATCAGACCGGCTTTCAGTGGAGCCGATTCGCTCATGTCCAGGGTAGCCGCAGTCGGTTTCTTAAAAGGGTCCTGTGCGATTTTGGGTCCAGTTTAGGTGTGCAAAGCGCAGCTAGACACATGTAAACCTAGCCTTAATGGCAATAATCAATTTCTGACTTATCAAACGACTATACTAGTTTTCCAATATCCTATTCATGAGCTACAATATATCCAGCTACCAAAAGTGGCTCAGTGGCTTCCCAATGTCTTTTGCTGTGGACACTTGATTAATGAAAGGGTGGTTATTATTGTGATAGTAGGATATTCCACCAAGGGGATTAAGTAGGAGATACTGTGAATAGATGACCGAGGCCTGGCAACATTAAACAGTGTAGCTGCATTTGTTTTCTTTTTTTTTTAGTCTTTTTTTCTTTTTTTTCACCTGAAGATCCCGCCAATAAGTCCATTATTTTCAGCTTCCTTTAACAGACCAAGCTGTTCAGCAAAGTGGCAATTCACAAGGTGCAGCGTGACTCGCGCATGTGCAGTGCGTGCCCGGCTTTGAAGTCAAAGCCGGGCACCCACACTTGTAATGCCGGCACTGCCGAGGGGAGGGGGAGAAGAGCGAGTCTTTAGGCGACCGCATCGCTGGAGCGTGGGACAGGTGAGTGTCCGATTGTTAAAAGTCAGCAGCTACACCTTTTGTAGCTGCTGACTTTTAACTGGGTGGGACTCCGCTTTAAGACAGGAACTGACAGGAATTGAAAGGTGCCAAAGCGGCAGCAGAGGGGGGGAGCAAACAAGCGGAGCTTCCCCTTTTAAGTGGAGTTCTGCTTTAAGGTGAGCCCTGGTTCACACACGTGCTTTCCGATGCAATTCCATTGTGCAAATTCACAACAAGTAAAATAGTGGTTTCCTATTGAGGGTGTTCAGATAGATGCGGGCGAATCGCATTGTGTTTCCGAAAAAGAGTCTTGTGTGAGTTTGGTTCGGTGCGATTTGAAATCGCGTTCTATAGATGAGAATGGGACTACTGAGAAAGCAATGTATTTTCCTTGAATTGCCTTTTGTACTGACTTTCCTGGGGGAGACAGGAGGTGCTATGTGGCAGAGAGAGGGAGAGCACATGCCGGTGGTGTTTGCAATCCAGCGGTTGCCTCATCTTCCTTCTGGCGGTGCTTCCTGCGGTCCATCTTTTCAGTGAAGCCCTTTGTAGATTAGCAGAGTTGTTGCTGGCTGGCAGTGTCTGTGTCTTTTCGGCTCCATTTACACGGGACGCTGTTTCAACCTCCCCTGTACGTTTTATCTTGACAGTTAGAAACCGGCGTCGAAAACGTCCCTTTTGCTGCATTTTGCATGCTGTAGTTTAGCGGCAATTTGCCACGTTCATGTCTAGGAGCGTTTTTGAAAAAAAAAATGTATTTTTTTTTTAAAATGGAAACGCCTGTAAAGGAAATGCTCCTAGATGCGAATTACCAAGTTTAGGCACGTTTACAAGCGGTTTGGCTTTTCAAATGCCTCTGAACTGGCGTCTGAACCCATTTTTTTGCGTTCCAAAAAAAGCCTCTAAACTCAACTACCTGGAAATTACTTTAAAAGACCCTGTGTAAATGTACTGATAACATAACATAGAGGAGAGTTCGGGGGCAGCTGAAAAAAATGCCCAACTGCCCCTAAACGTCCGTGTACCAGCTGCAGTGTAAATGAGGCCTTAGCGATCTTTGGTGGTGCTTTTCACACATTGCTCTGGCCACTACTGACAACTCCTCTCTCCTGACCCCCTCTGCACACATAGAGAAAGCCAAAAACGCTGCAGTAAAATTGCATCAAAAACGGACTGTTATTCATGTACAATCGCATGTCTGAATCAAACCACCAAGGTATCGGGACTCATGCACATTTTTCTTCTATCGGCACCGATACCGGCAATGGTGGCTGGTGATATATTCTGGGGGGAGGGTGTGTGCGGCAAACAATGCACCCACAGCCGCAACCCCCTCCAGTCAGTTGGGTTACCCTCACCCCCGTGGGTCGGTCGGGTCTGCACACAACCACCACAACCATTGGTCGGTCGATGAGCCCCGCACTTACCCCCAGGCAGCGATTCCTTCTGAGAGGTGGTTTCGTCCCCTGCGTCTCCTCCGGTGCTTTCCACGTCTCCTCTCTCCTCGTCGTGGTCCGATAGGATCGCTCGTCGTTTTGGCCAATCGGGAAATGTATATCAGGACCCGCTTCCTGATTGGCGGGGAGGAGATTCAGTGTGACAATAGCGAATATTCATTGCTAATGTCACACAACTGGGTGGGCTCGGAGTACAGTGCTCACCCTTTTTTTTAAGCCTATTAGAGCCTCTGGCTCTAATCGCGTGCTTCAAAAAAAACACCCCCCCCCCAATTGGAATCCATGCATCCGGCACCCCCAATGTAGATTAGGGGGGCAGACACATGCATAGGGGGGTGGCACCCCTAATGGACAGGCTGCCCCTGGATACCAGTATCACTGCAACGTTACCAGTAGTGATCTCATTCCTATTAATTAAAATGACTTATATCTACCTAATTCTTGTCAGTTCTGCTATTTTTAAGCAATCTTTTGTGCAATGTTGCAGTTGAAAGAGCTGATGAAACTGCCTCTTCTCGGGTCAATATTTTAGTCTATTTTTTGCTGAAACTATTTGCCATTTAGGAATATTTGTCATGTAAAAAGTGATAAATGAGCCTAAAATGGTTTCTGATTGAAGAGGTGAAAACTGCATTAGTTGTCAGCAGATGAATTCCAATGATTAACAGGGTCCATCTACAGCCAGGCCAACAAAATCAATAAATGTATCTGTTTTGTTTATGGGCACGATAATCCTGATCATGTGTACAGCATTACATATTGAACTTAAAACAATATATAAAGAGGCAATCTCTCCCTGTGAGAATAGTTCATAATCAATGCAGAAAGGTAAATTGTACATTTTGTCAGAAATTGACTTAACCACTTCAGCCCCGGAAGGATTTCCAGCTTTAGGACCGGAGCCCTTTTTGCGATTCGGCGCTGCGTCGCTTTAACTGAAAACTGCGCGGTCGTGCGACGTTGTGCGCGTCAAAAGTCAATTTCGCTGCGTCGCGGCTTAGCGTTTTTCCCGAGGCCAGGATTTCGACCTTTAGGAAGGCCCCGACTTCACCAATTCAGTTAAAGACTGTTTTACATGTTAAATGGAAAGACGTAACTAATACTTGATAAGAGTGTCCCTCTCTAACGGAGAAATATATAACAAAATTCAAGTTATACATTACGACATGTGTACTAGTCCTAATAGCACGGGTATTTGTTTTGTCTATGTAAATAACTAAAACAACCGGACCGACATCTACCTGGGACAATTAGTAACCTTAAGTAGACGACTGTTGATTACGTCAAAAGTGGAGAAGTTAGTCTTTGGTAAA
>BLSH010363518.1:1005591-1061248 GCA_018402905.1 Glandirana rugosa | reverse complement strand
TCCTGTTGCTTTGTTACTAGTGGCAAATAGTACTCACCTCATATAAAGTCCAGGGCGACTGTGTAGTTGTGTATTTATTACCACGCAGTATATGCCTACTTTTTATTTCATACTAAATGTATAGCACAGCTCAAATACCACTGTACTAATAGCCCACCAGTTTGAACTGCTGCTTCCAGGTCCACTGACAGAGCTTATTTCACTCTAATTGTACATCCTGAGATACTGGAGTGAAGCCATACACTGTTAATGTTTACCAACGTGGGAGATATCCACAGGCTGGCTTTAGCTCAATCTCCTCCCAAGAGACACATGGAGTATAATTGCATTTTACCTGTTAGAGAGGTATGTCTCCTTCCACAAGACAAACCTCTAATGCATCTCCCGATAGTTGGGGGGGGGGGGATGTGTTAGAGGGGTATGTCTCTTAGTAGGAGATTGAGCTGAAGCCAGCCTGTGGATAAAACTGTGCCTGTGTCCAAATATATATGGATATATATATATATATATATATATATATATATATATATATATATATATATAGACATATATATATATATATATATATATATATGTTACTTTTTAACTTTTGCAACATTGATTTACCATTCATTTTTTTTTATATGTTCAAAACGCTTCCACGGCACACCTGGAAATCTCATACGGCACACTAGTTTATTATCACTTTAAATGGCCCATTCATTTTTATCTTGTTATTTTTGGCTGGAGTTCTACTTTAAACATATCATGATCTGATTATCTGCATTGGAATACCAAAAATAAGTTAAAATGTTTCTTTTAAATCATTGGTTCACAGTACACAAAGCATCAGCATCATCCAGTTAAGCTTTCTCTTTGTCCCTGTATGGGGAAGGACAACATTGCAAAAATCTGGAGGTTGTATTAATTCATAGCTTCAATCTCGACTTGGGTGGCTATTACACCCACCAGAAGGTCAATATTACAAAAGAGAAGGTTTCTTTTTATAAGCCTTAAAGGAGGTTATAAAATGAACAATCAGGCACCCTTTGTGTGGCACTTTACAAGCATCCTAATAGGCACCTTTTGTATTCATACTCACTTTGTAAAGTACAGTATAGTTGTTTTACTCAGGTCCTGTTTGTCGAATTGTGAATGTGCTTTTATATTGTGTTTCTCAACACTAAACAATCAACCTTAATCTGACAAAAGCTGCATTTGGACTCTTCTAGCTTAGACAGCTATATCATAGACTTGTCATGCACATGAGTATTTTCTGCACTAGAAACATCAGTTTACTGTTTATGAACTATAGAAAATGCTATAACCATATAAAATCTTATTCTCTTTTAAGCCTTTTTCCAAAATAAATTTGGCAAACAGGACACAAATGAAAATCTGCTGCTACGTTTTGACAGCGTTAGATGGAAGCTTTTGTGCATGCAATTCCATCTCTGGAAACTGAAACAGTGTAAGCCTCAAGCTTTTATCTCAAGCTGGTTTGTTGAATTGGCTGCTGCATAGCTTGTGGTTTCCTGAAGACTTCTGCAACTCTAATGGAATTACATCATTTTTTTGGGTTACAGTTTGCTCTCACTGCCTTCATCATGTACAGCATGACAACATTATTTCAGTTGAGTTGTTGGTGCCCAGTGATGCGGCATAGGGTGCCATGCTATAAGGATATTTTGGGGCCAGATGTCTCATTGGCCTGCTGCTTTGTCCACTATCTCTGTCCTCAGAACTAAAGTATTATTTTTAACTGTTTATTTGCACTTTGGAAAAAGGAGGACACCAATATGCAACTGTTAAGGGGGGGGGGGTGGATGGGCATTGATAATAGGATAATAGAGTACCAGGTGGAGCACTGTACTAATAACTTTGAGCAGGATGGGGGCACTCGGGATTGGCAGAAGCCAATGGCTTCTGCTGCTGCTTCTCTGTCCAGTGGGAGGAGAAACAGAGGTCCTGCTCTTGTGAACATCGCTGGATCAAGATTGGGTTTAGGTAAGTATTTAGGGAGGTTGGGGGAAGAGCTGCATGCAGAAGGTTTTTTACCTTAATGCATAGAATGCATTAAGGTAAAAACGTTCTACCTTTACAACCACTTTAAGGCAAGACCTGAATTAGAAGTTTTTATACTTCGCTTTAAGGAGAGCCTAGAAAAAAATCCCCATAGTCTCAAACAGCAGTTGATCTGAAGGAGCCTTCTAAGTACATTTTGCTATAATCCAATAAAACTAAAGCAGTTCTGTGTCTTTCAAAGTAAGAAAACAGTAATGACAAATATCTTTCATTAGATTACATCGCCCAGATTGCTTCCCTCCAGGCTTCAGCAGTAGTCATCCTTTGTAAAGAGCTCTATTTAACCTGTGACCAGTCAACACTGGAAGTGCACAGATACTTGCCATGGGGTGATAATGAGGAACTGCCATAATGCCAATAATATATGTTGCATGTTTGACAGACTGCCATTGCTCTCCATGACAGTCCCCCATCACCTCCACATATGTAGGTAGCCAGTGTGTGAGCGGAAAGAGTGTACCCAGAGAGAGCTCTTGCTAAAGCCCCCAAAAAGTGAGCTGAGGCTGCCATACAATACAAGGCTGGTCTTTAAGGCAGTGCTTCATCTTAAAAGAGATGTTTCTATACAAGTATACATAGTTAACTCTGTGGTCCAACTTCTGTACTCTTTACGTTGTTCACTCTGAATATCAGTTCCTCATTACACTCTATGATCCATGGATAACAGATCTTCAATACACTTCATAACTCTTCTTCTCACTTTAGTTGTGCAGCATTTCTGAGTCGTACCGCTGTGCCTGTACTGGACTCCACCAGCTCTGTAACAAGTCACCTTACTCCTAGTGACATTGATTCGTAAATTTCACTTGAATACTAGGATACTGTACATCGCCCATGCTTACTCTTTTCCCAAGGCTTCATTCCATCTTCTGTGACTCTCAGGCTGGGTCCCTAGGATGCCCTGTGCCATGGTGTTGGACCCAGTATTGGAGTTCTGATCACTAGGGAGGGAGCCTAAGCACAAAAGCTCCTTCACTATCAAGGCCTCCATCTCCTTTGATATTGTCACGGCTTCCCAACTAGCTGGTTACTTATACATTTGACACGAGTATGGTAGTCCTTAGCAATGGCATTATAGCTTCCTCCAAATAGCTTCACTGCATGTTATATATTTGTACTGTATCTTCTCTAACTTGTCTTGTTGCTTAATGAAGTCCTGTTCTTTGTGATACGCCATACATGCATTGCACCACTTTAAGTGTGCCCTCAACTTTAGACCAGGCCAAGTTAAATAACCGTAAACATTTTTTACTAAAGTTGTTCAAAAAGTAATAAACAATTCACATCATATCTTCTATCTACATTCCCGTACATTTCTGTTAAGTGCCCATAGCTGTTCTCCTGGTGCCCCTAAGTGTCTATAAGGTAAGCATACCTTGTAAGGTTGAGAAAATCCTTAAAGCGGAGTATGACCCAAAAGTGGAACTTCCGCTTTAAGTGATGGTGACATATTGACATGCCAATGTCATTTTCTTTGAGGGGGGGAGCGGGTACCCAGTTTTCATAGGTATCTCACTCCCACTTCCTCTCCTGGCACCGCGGTGCCGAAAGGTAGTTCACCTCTCCCCCCCCCCCTCCCTCCCTGTAATTTTCTGAGGCACGTCACAAGTCCCAGAAGATTGCCCGGCCATTCACAACACGCAGTGCGGCTCATGCCCGGTTGTGGAGCCATAGCTGGGCCTCATACTTGCTATGCCAGTGCCGCAAAGGGGAGGGGGAGAGGAGCAAGGTTTCGGGTGACCATATCGCTGGAGAGCGGGACAGGCGAGTAGCTATTTATTAAAAGTCAGCACACTTTTTGTAGCTGCTGACTTTTAATAGGGTGGAACTCCGCTTTAAGTCCCAAAGTCCATTTAGCAGTGGCATAAGTCCATATCCCTGCAACCCCGACTGGGTTCCCACATGGAGAGGATAAGTGCAAAGTAGTGAATCACATCCTTAGCAGCATGTCCTTGGCTGGGGAAACCTGAAACCATACCTCCGGCCATCTTACATACTGTGATGGAGGTGGCTCCTTCCCTTGTTTAAGTGTTTGCCACAGCAGAGGGCGGTACTTCCCAAAAAAGCCCAGGAAAAGCTGGCCAGCAGAGTTAATTTTTACCTCCCAGGGATTATTACCACCTTAGCAAGACGAGCACAACTAAACAGTGTAATTAACTCACATATAGGATATATAGTTTTTATATAAAGTTAAAGTTATGAAGATCTGTACCTTGAAACCAATTTCCAAAGATATGTGACAGTGACTTAAATTACATACATATGACTCCCTGAAGAGATAATGTGAAACTCACTTTGTAGCAGATTTTTACCTTTTTGTTATGCTGAAGAAATAGCTGTTTGTTTGTCTGCGTCCATATGCAAACTGAATGTGAATGGGAGTATCTTTATATTATCAATCAACTGCTGCACCTGCAAGGGTCCAATGAGCAAAATTTCAGGGTCTGAATCCCTGTAGACGCAATGAACCCTATGGGAGTATTTCATCAAAGCCGAAATATTTGCAAAGGATGCCCAAAATCTGATTTGCAACCTAAGGCCTGTACATACGATCAGAAATCGGATGAAAAATATTGCTTTCAAAAACGATCGTGCAATAATCTGATGGTTAGTTTACAGCTTTCGAGATCCGATCACCACAGTTAAAGGGACAAACATGAAAACTTTTCTCGTATGATACCATGTACGATTTGCGCACAAAAATACAATATAATACATGAAATCACTTTTGAATTTGTATTCTGTCGTATGAGAATGTTCGTAAAATTGTTAACATTTTCATTTTTGGAATGGAGACTAGCATTCAACAAAAAATGGATGGTCATTCGTTCGATAATCTCATTGTGTGTACGAGGTATTAGTGCAGACTTCTGGGAAAATCAGTAAGCCAATCACACAAGCAGGAAATTACATGTCTGGGGGGAGCGTTCCGTATACTATTTGTGCAGAGAATGCCTCTAGGTTGCCATATTCTTTGCATTTGCATGAAAATTACAGCACTGCACATTGAAAAGGAAATTTAATTTTTATAACATTCAATTACAATATGACTTGTGTTGCAATTTTATATGCTGTGTATTTTTTTATTTGAAATATTTTTTTCCTACAAAAGTAGAGTTTTCCTTTGACATAAACAGGTTAGTAAAGAAATTTTAAGGGTTCAGGCTCCGAGGCTGTTATCCTGAACTATGCTTGTTTCAGGTCCCTGGAGTCTGCATCTGTAAATACAAATTAGCAGTGACACCTCCAGTAATTCTACCCTCACCTCAGGTTTTATCATCTCTGCTGGGAAACACCTGTATATGAACTCTTTAATGGGTTAAAGGTCCCATTTAAAAAAAACTGGCCAGTCTGTTGCAGTGCATTACTTGGTGTGTTACAGTAAGATATGCCATTCATTTAGACCTAATTTACACTTGTTTTTACTGCCCCCCCCCCCCCCAATCTGTAATGAATTGGACAGGCATGGCGGCCAAGCCGCAACTGCTTTGCAACCACTTGCAATGCATACAATTGCAGTGGTGTGGGCATTTAGGAGTTAAAACAGGTGATGAGCGAATGCAATGCTCTGATAATCCTCTGAAAAGTGTTCCAAGGTGGATTGCTTTTCAGAGGGTTTCCAACACATGGTAAAGGACCCTAAACTGGATCTGTTTTTTTTTTTCTTTTTAATGTAGTGCTTGCAACACACTGCATGTTCAAGGATTATTGATGCATTTAAGTGCATTGTATTGATGGCTAGATTGTTCCTTCAAATTCACAGAATACGTAAATTTTTGGGGGAAAATTTCTTGCTAAATCTGACATCACTATTATTTTCCTTTCATACTGCATACAAGGGGTAGACCATTTTTCAGTTTTGATATTTATGGGTGCATTTTGTGTTTTGCCTTTAATTGAATTGGGATTTCTTTTTCTTTTTCTTAAAACAAATCTTTACTGAGAGGAATATGTAGGTTTCCACAGCTGACCTCTCCCATAGTTGGTCTCTACAAACATGTTGTCTATATGCTTGTTCTGGGTCAATAACTTAGACAGTATTGAAGTCAGGCAACTTGAAATTTCAGAAGGAAGTTAACAATGGCAGCTCCACATTATCTCTTAGGAAAAGTTTACTTTAGGTGAGTTTCATCATTCTCTCTGATGGTAGACACCTGTGTATGAGTCATTATCACACATTGTTGGAAAGAAGTTTAAGAATTACAGGTCCGCTGCATTCTTCTCCACGTGGTCATCACTGTATTTTTATTGCTTTGTGTAATGGTTTCGTATTATACCGTATTTGCAGACACTTCAGTCATCCTTCAGACGTATTCCTAGATGAATCTCCTGTATCTTCCTCCACAAGAAAGAAGTTAGTAATTGTCTACCTGGAGTATATCAGAGACTTGTCAAATGTGTTGAGTGTTGTACATAACATTGTCTGGTTTTCTATTCAGACACAGCAGCGAGAGTCTATCAGTATGTTCCAGCAATTGGAAAAACATTGTCAATAAAGAGCCACCTTTGACCAAATATGAATAGTTTGCCAAAAATAAAATGTAAGTTTACCAAAAAATAAAATGTTAATTTACCAAAAATGATTTAATTGTACAAATTAATTTTATGATACTTAACCACTTCAGCCCCGGAAAGTTTTACCCCCTTACTGACCAGAGCACTTTTTGAGATTCGGCACTACGTCAATTTAACTGACAATTGCGCGGTCGTGCGACGTTGTACCCAAACGAAATTTGCGCCCATTTTTTCCCACAAATAGAGCTTTCTTTTGGTGGTATTTGATCCCCTCTGCGTCATTTCTGATCACCGCTATAAACAAAAGGAGAGCGACAATTTTGCAAAAAAACACAAATTTCTTACTTTTTGCTAAAATACAAATCCAAAAAAAATATAAAACAACATTTTTTTTCATCGGTTTTGGCCGATTTATATTATTCCTCATGTTTTTGGTAAAAAAAAATCGCAGTCGGCGTTCATTGATTGGCCGCGTTTATGGATGATGAGAATTCATTTCTGGGGTTATTTTTTTTAACTAGTAATGACGGCGATCTGTGATTTTTAGCGGTACTGCGATATTGTGTCGGACATTTTTGACACTTTTTGGGACCAATGACATTTATTCGGCGATCAGAAATGTAAATATCCACTGATTAATGTATAAATGTCAATGGCAGTGAAGGGGTTAACCCGTAGGGGGAGATCTAGGGGTTTAGTGTCTTCCCTGGGTGTGTTCTAACTGTGGGGGGACTGGGCTACCATGGGCATAAGAGATCTAACTGATCCCAGTGACAGGGATCAGTAGATCTCCCATGCCCCCACTAACAGAGCGGGGAACTGCCGTGTTTACATCGGCGGTTCCCCGTTCTTTAGCTGTGGTCACTCATCGCAGCTCACCGGCGGACATCGGGTCCGCCCGAGCCGCAGGCACACTCCTCAGGAATACGGTGGCGCGCGCGCTCCCTAGCGGCCGCCCGCAGATCGCCGCTTTTTTACGGCGATTGCCGCTGAGCGTCCACACTGCCTCCGTAAATATGCGGTAGGCAGTGTGGAACCGGTTAAACACTAGCATGCAGTGCTCCATGCAACATTTACTTTTGTGTTTCGGGGGTAAAGGTCCACTTTAATTTCAATAGATTTTTATTGTCTTTTCAACATAGATAGACAAGGGGGTAACAAGGTATGAACCAGTAGGCACACTGGTACATTACAAGAATAGTAGACATTTCCTAAGAAGTAGTTTATATAATGTACATCAACATGTAGCAAACTTGTTAAAGTGGTTGTATACTCTCCTATCGTTTTCAGCTAAGGAAGCTGACATCTTAGCCTCTGTTTAATCTACAACTGCCATGATGCTGCACATGTGATCCATTATGAAACCACCCATTGGATGGTTTGCTAGTTTGGTTGAGAGCACAATCAAGGAGACAGCTAGCATTTCCGGCATGCCGGGAATATTAACTCTTTTTTGACACTATCAAATCGACAACCGCTTTAAAGCTGTTTAAATGAGAATGAGAAATTATTGCGTTCTATAAGCGGTGCTCACTAACCCAGACACCCCAGTGGGATCAAACTGTGTTCTATGGGCTGGGAGCACCACCGTATGCCCTATTCAATGGTATAGGTTGCAACTTATGATATAATATTGATCAAATGTACCATGGGAGCTAGTCTGTAATCCTTTTCTAAATAGTACCAGGTATTAAAAACAGTAGCTAAGAACATACCTTGTGGGAGAGGGAGGGTAGGAGGCAAAATATGACTAGGGAAAGAAGAAAGGGAGAGGGACTGGAACGGGAAGAAGAAGAACGCAACAGACATTACGTTTGCATACCTATCAGCATTTAGTAAAGGTCCTCTTTAACTAAACCTGTGTTGAGAAGTATTTGGGCAACTAATTTCTCTCTGAAAATGCTTGTCATCTGCCTAAGTCAGTTGGTATTGATTTACTGTGGAGGATGTTAACTTTGCAATGTAAATTTTCACCTTGCCAAATGAATATTGGTGAATAATATGAGGCTGCATTGACTTTTACTACCCAATCATGGGCAAAAAATTATATGTTTGTCTAAGTTCCCTTGCTTGATTAGGTACTCAAAAAGAATACAACTACACCTTTTTCACAAACATTTGCTTTGCAAAGTGAACAGCCTCTAACTTCTTTAGTAAACTAGCCCCAGTGAGTCACTTGATCACAAGCAGCATGCAGTTCAGGTCTTATCTACTTCTCTTTTCTTTGACTTACTTGATCTGGATACTTGTTTCAGCTCAGTGAGTGTAAGAATTGATGCAAAGGGTTCACCATGACAGCTAGGCAATTACTACTTTCCAAAAGATAGATTAACCACTTGCAATCCCCCACTTAGCAGTTTAAGCCTCGGTTCACACTGCAGCAATGTGGGAACCCTGCGAATTCACTGCGGGTTCCCGCATTGCATGTCTCTGAACGGCAGTTCACACTGCCATATGCGAACTCTGGGAAGTGTCAATACAATGTTAATGACACCCCCAAATCAGTACGCATATCGCACTGCGAACTACAAACTTGCACAGGAATCGGATCGCATTGGTGTGAACCACCATGCGATCCGATTCTGACCCTGTGAAAAAAAAGGGTCCTATGCGAGTTTGCTCCGATTGCGATGCAAATTCAGCCATACAATCTCTATGGCTGATTTTGCATCGCACAGAGATCGCATATGGTTCACACTGCAGTGTGGTGCGAAATCATATGCGATCTCTGAGATAGCTGCAGTGTGAACCCAGCCTTACTGTTACAGGGCAGCAGCTGTGTGCCTAATCACCTATGTGTGTTTATGTGTATATATATATATATATATATATATATATATTCCGCTGTGATTATATACAGTGGGAGTCGATCAGCAGGTACCGTGGACTCAATGTCCGTCAGCACCCACAGATCATTTGGCACAGAGGCAGAATGGCAGTCTGCCTATGTAAACCAGGCAAATTGCCTTTCTGTCAGTAGGGAAGGAATGGACAAGGATCTATGTCTTCCCCTAGTAAAAGCACCTCCTACACTGTACACAAACAAAGGCTAGGCACACAGTTAACCCTTTGATTGCCCCTGATGTTAACCCCTTCCCAGCCAGTGTACATTTTTTAGCACAGATCACTGTATTAGTGTCACTGGTTCCCAAAAAAAAGTGTCAGTGTCCGATTTGTCTGCTGCAATATTGCAGTACCACTATAAGTCACTGATCGCTGTCATTACTAGTAAAAATATAAATAAATAAAACATTTCAAAAATATATCCCATAGTTTGTAGATGCTATAACTTTTGCGCAAACCAATCAATATATGCTTATTGGGATGCTAGAACAGGAAGGGGCACCCCAAAACTGTTCCCACAAAGCTGGGAGTATGAAATTGTCCAAAATATCTTGGAATGCTGATGCCTTAAGAGTTCCCTTCACTGGAACTTAGGGGCCAAGTCCAACCCCTGAAAAACAACCCCACACCATAATCTCCCCCCCCCCCCCCCAGCAGTGAACAAAGCAAGGTCCATAAAGACATGGATGAGTGAGTTTGGGGTCGAGGAGCTTGACTGGTCTGCACTGATTCCTGACCTTAACCTGATCTAACACCTTTAGTAAGAATTAGTGTGGAGACTGCAAGCTAGGCCTTCTCATCCAACATCAGTGCCTGACCTCACAAATGTGCTTCTGAAAGAATGGTCAAACATTTCCATAGACACACTCCTAAACCTTGCAGACAGCCTTCCTAGAAGAGTTGAAGCTGTTATAGCTGCAAAGGGTGGGTCAACTCAATATTGAACCCTATGGACTAAGACTGGGATGCCATTAAAGTTCATGTGCGTGTAAAGGCAGGCTTCCCAATACTTTTGGTAATAAAATGTATATATATATATATATATATATATATATATACACACAGTATTTCACAAAAGTGAGTAAAGCCCTCACATTTTTGTAAATATTTTATTATATTTTTTCATGTGACAGCACTGAAGAAATGACACTTTGCAACAATGTAAAGGAGTGAGTGTACAACTTGTATAACAGTGTAAATGTGCTGTCCCCTAAAAATATCACAACATACAGCCATTAAGATCTAAACCGCTGGCAACAAAAATGAGTACGCCCCTAAGTGAAAATGTCCAAATTGGGCCCAGTTAGCCATTTTCTAATGTACTTTCTGTAGTGACATGCAAGCCACGGAAGGAACCACAGTGGCCAGCAGGGAGCAAGTATTGAACACACCCAAAAGTGTAGAAAGCATCAGCAGCAGCTATGGAGCTGAATGAAGGGTTTTTAATCCCTTCCCACCCACCTCCGTGTCCCTGGCAATCATGTAACCACTACCAAAAGTGGTAATATGATCAGATGCTAGTCCTGCCAGCTACCGTTCTTTACAAAGACCAAGAGTTGTGCTAAGTGCAATGAGTGCGCTCTTAGCACATAAACATTGGCCATCCGGCAACATATACAGTGCCTTGAAAAAGTATTCATGCCCCTTGAAATTTTCCACATTTTGTCATGTTACAACTAAAATGTATTTTATTGGGATTTTATGTGATAGACCAACACAAAGTGGCACATAATTGTGAAGTGGAAGGAAAATGATAATTGGTTTTCAATCTTTTTTTACAAATATCTGAAAAGTGTGGGGTGCATTTGTATTCAGCCCCCTAGTCAATACTTTATAGAACCACTTTTCGCTGTAATTACAGCTGCAAGTCTTTTTGGGGATGTCTCTACCAGCTTTTCACATGTAGAGAGTGAAATGTTTGCCCATTCTTCTTTGCAAAATAGCTCAAGCTCTGTCAGATTGGATGGAGAGCGTCTGTGCGCAGCAATTTTCAAGTCTTGCCACAGATTCTCAATTGGATTTAGGACTGTACTTTGACTGGGCCATTCTAACACATGAATATGTTTTGATCAAAACCATTCCATTGTAGCTCTGGCTGTATGTACGGTCATTGTCCTGCTGGAAGGTGAACCTCCGCCTCCGTATGAAGTCTTTTGCAGACTCTAACGGGTTTTCTTCTAAGTTTGCCCTGTAATTGGCTCCATCCGTCTTCCCATCAACTCTGACCAGCTTCCCTATCCCTGCTCAAGAAAAGCATCCCCACAACATGATACTGCCACCACCATGTTTCACGGTGGGGATGGTGTGTTCAGGGTGATGTGCAGTGTTAGTTTTCACCCACACATAGCATTTTTCTTTTAGGCCAAAAAATTCAATTTTGGCTTTATCTGATCAGAGCACCTTCTTCCACGTGTTTGTTGTGTCCCCCACATGGCTTTTTGCAAACTGCAAACGGGACTTCCTATGGCATTCTTTCAACAATGGCTTTCTTCTTGCCACTCTTGCATAAAGTCCAGATTTGTGGAGTGCACACCTAATAGTTCTCCTGTGGACAGATGCTCCCATCTGAGCTGTGGATCTCTGCAGCTTCTCCAGAGTTACCATGGGCCTCGTGACTGCTTCTCTGATTAATGTTCTCCTTACCCGGCCTGTCTGTTTAGGTGGACGGCCATGTCTTGGTAGGTTTGCAGTTATGCCATACTTTTTCCATTTTCAGATGATGGATTGAACAGTGCTCTGTGAGATGTTCAAATCTTGGAATTTTTTTTATAACCTAACCCTGCTTTAAACTTCTCCACAACTTTATCCCTGACCTGTCTGGTGTGTTCCTTGGCCTTCATGATGCTGTTTGTTCACTAAGGTTCTCTAACAAACCTCTGAGGGCTTCACAGAACATTTGTATTTATGCTGAGCTTAAATACATATAGCTGGACTGTATTTGCTAATTAGATGACTTCTGAAGGCAATTGGTTGCACTAAATTTTAGTTAAGTGTATCAGAGTAAAGGTGGCTAAATACATAGCACGCCACACTTTTCACATATTTATTTGTAAAAAAATTTGAAAACCATTTATCATTTTCATTCCACTTCACAATTATGTGTCAATTATGAATGTTGGATCTGCACCCTTCACTTTTAAAAACAAGACAGCAATGTCCACTCTCAGATCTCTGTCTAAAAGGTAACCTTTAAAAGAAAAGTCATTGAATTTATTCATTACTAAATATGTTTAACATTTTTAATTAGCCTTTTACTCTTTCTGAATTATAATTAGCCAATATTATTATAAAAACCAGTAGTATTAATATGTCAAGATCACACATTTGGGATTTCCTGCATCTGGCCACCATCAGGGGCAAAGCGAAATAAAGGGGAAAGGAAGTAACTATTATTCTAATCCCATTTTATGATTTTCTGATCCACATTGGAGACATCTGTCACAAATCTCTATCTTTCCATATATACATTTTCCATTTGCGAAATCCATGCATATGCAGTAAAGAAGCTTGATTTGTGTTAGAACATATGTACATTCCAAGAAGACAAGTCTCATCAAGTTACCGTAGAAATAGTGGAGTGATGGGACATAGGACACAAAGACAGCTATAGACATTACAGGGGGCTTGTAGATCAGTTAATAAGAAGCAATCATTCATCTCCTACTGAGTGCACCAGCAGAGAAGACTACCAAATATCATCTAAATCATCAGAGTTGCCTATTGTAGTGCAATACAAAGCAGCCCCTGACTTATTTGTCCCTGTCTAGATACCCCCTGCACATTCTAAGGTAATATGGTAGCTGCAGACCTTGGGGGTGAATGCGTTGTAGCAGCTGTATGTGATTGTCCTAGTGAATCACTCGGGGTCCAAATAACTTTGTAATTAACATAGGTATACTGGCCGTTATTAAGCTGTTGCCGTTATTATGCCGTGTGTCATATTTCAAAGGCAGCTGAGACTTTCTAGGTCTCCAATATGGATTGTTCTACATTAGTAGTGGTCAACTTGGTAAATATAGGGGGCTTCAAATGTGACCCCTGACATGTCCAGAATGTAAATTGTTAGCATGATATTGTGCTCAATGAAGTGAGCTTTTGTTACTGGCTAGAGGGATATGTGATTGATTTCTTTATTATATTTTAAATTGAGACAGACAGAAATTGTTGAAGTTACATATACATTTCTTGTGTAGATCACATTAAAATAAGGATGATTAGAGGTGCTCTTGAAAATGTTATGCACCCTAATGCATTTAAATTAGAACAGCAGGAGAGGCAGTAATAACTATATAAGAAAATGCCCACACCAATAACAGCTTAAATAAGTACTATCTTTTTAAGGGAAAAAATGGTCTCAGACCAGCTGCCATTGAATGGTGCAAACACTACACCAAGTAACTAAATACAAAAAACTCAGTGAAGCGCTCTAATTCCTTCCATGTGCATAAAAATATACATGTGTGTGTGTGTATATATATATATATATATATATATATATATATATATATATATGACAAATAAAGTGCTTAAAAATACAAGAAAAATTCATAAATCCTCTGTACCCCATATATAAATAAAGTGCCTAATGTATAAACATATTCATAAATCCTCTATATCAAAAATAAAAAATACAAATATATATAAACAAAATATGTACTGTATATGTGCCAACGTCTTGTGCAGCATTTCATAAAAATATTAAATATGAGTTGAAAATATATTAATTCATAAATGTGCATATATCATAAATGTCCCATGAAATGCAAAAGTCCATGAAACTTCCAATTCCACCGCATATAGGTGAACAGATCTTCATAAATCTTCACACACCAAACACCAACGTGACCGTCACCAAAGCCCCTTAGGATATGCGCTCACCTCATCCAGCGCATCCCTCAAACAAATAGGAGGTCATATAAACTTGTGGGACTCATAGATCTCTTAAATCCACAGTGTTTTTCTATTGGTCTTCGATCCCCAGCGCAAAAGAGATTCATATAGTATATTCATGCAGGATAAAAAGGAGAAGCTAATAGTGCATTATGTCTGCTAAAAAAAGGATTATTCTAATAAAAACATACAGATGTAAACTCACATAGATCAATATATTTATATATGTATAGGAGCATATAATACCAGCAATCCTTCAAACAAAATGGCATTCCGTCCCTTCCCAGCGTGATGACGTCAATGTCCGCCTGACGCCCATTCGGCTTTCTCGAAGACTGAGAGGACAGCACAGGTTTTACTGTGGGTTTACTGTTTTTAGGGCCTGCTCACACCTGAAAGCAGTGGGGGGGGGGGCACATTCCTTGTGCGTTTTACTGCGTCGCGTGTCAACGCACTGGCCTTGAGAGACATTTATGGGTGGCAATTAATTTTTAATGGCACCCCAAACACATGTCGCAAACTCGGCACGTTTGCACCTACCAAACTGCATGGTGCTGCAGTTGGTGCGGTGTGATTTGCGAAAGTAGTGCTTACACTACTTTTTGCATGTTCCAGTACATTTTGCTGCCCATTCAAATGAAAGGGATGTTAAACCCGGAATGCGAGGGACCGTACAGGAACACGTCTGTTCCAGTGTGATCTGGCCCTTAGTCAATTTCACAGCTTTTACTCTAGGTTTACTGAACCCGCTGTAGGTGCCTGACATCTGCACTATTAGCCACAGTGCACAGTTAAAGTGGTTGTCAACTCTTGACAACTACTTTAACCTACAGGGAAACCTATAATAAGGATTACCTGTAGGTTCCCTGCATATCTCCTAAACCTGCACGGTTTAGGAGATATACAGTCTACTCGCATGTGCCTACGTCATCGGGCACATGCGCAGTGAAGAAACGGCCTCTGTGCCGTTCCTTAACTGACATTGTGCCGCGATTGGCGGCTCCCGCGCCTCAAATCACAGAGCCGGTGTCCACGGCCCCGGAAGGAAGAGGGGCAAAGATGGACGCAGCCTGGAGCGGGGACAGCGTGGGCTTCCAATGCAGGTAAGTGTCACATAATAGGCTAGTATGCGATGCATGCTAGCCCATTATGTTATTGCATTGCAGGGTAATGCTGAGCAACGAAGAAGAACTAAAACCCATCAGAGTTTACATCCTATTTATGGAAGATCATTCTCATTTCCTTTCCTGGTGACCATTGTCAGTGGGACAGGAAGTAAGAGTAATTCCAAGTAGAGACACAGACAAAAATCCTGACCGAGGGCAAGGACACAGCAATACAAATGGAAGATAAGCCTTGGAAATAACTTTTCTATATAAATCTATACTGCAGAAATAATTTTGAGTAAAAGTCTACATATTACACTTTTCTTACCTTTTTTCCATTTTGCTCATATATTTTCCAAAACCCGATTCCTACTGATCACTGGAATATTTTTTTTTTGTTCTGGAAACGTTTATGTTGCATGTTATATAATACATAAACCGCACTGTTAGTGAAAATACTGGTAATTTGGAGCTTAAATTTGAGATGAACCCAAAGGAGCAATCTGTTCAGCAGTAGTATTGTATTTATAGAATATAAAGAGCGTTGAAACTCATATTCCTGTGAACTATAGCACACCGTCTGTACCTAGTGTATTCAGCACAACAATTACAGCTTAAAGTGATTGGAAATGATCACCTTGTAAGACAATCCATTCAGTTTAAAATACACCGATCTGCCATAACATTATGCCCACCCACCTAATATTGAGCATGACCCCCTTTTACTAAAACAGCCCTGACCCATTGAGTCATGGACACCAAAGTAACATCCACATGAATGGCAGGACCCAAGGTTTCCCAACAGAACATTGCCCAAACATCACACTGCCTCTGCCAGCTTGCTTTCTTATACCACATCCTGGTGCCATCTCTTCCCCAGTTAAGTGAGGCACATGCACCCGGCCATCCACATGATGTAAAATAAAATGGGATTCATCAGACCAGGCCATCTTCTTTCATTGCTCCGTAGTCCAGTTGACCATTGTAGAAGCTTTTGGCTGTGCACATGGGTCACCATGGGCTTCACAGCCCCATACACAACAAACTGCAATGCCCATTTTTTTTTTCCTTCTTTCATCACATCAACTTTATGGACAACATGTTTACTTGGTGCCTAATATATCCCACCAATTTTCAGGTGCAATGGTAACAAGATATTCCCTTTACCTGTCAGTGGTCATAATGTTATGGCTGATCGGTGTAGAAATGAAAGGCAAAAGATTTTTGTATAAATATAAAAAAAAACTTTTTTCCCTTTTTCATAAATGATCAAAAAAGGAGGGAGAGGAGGCAGGCGTAAGTCTTCCCGGAGTAGACTTGGATGTACGAAAAAGGTTGTACCTTGAAAATGTATGACTCCTCCGTGGCTTCCAACGGCCAAGAACGCTGGATCGTACACCCAATTCTACTCCAGGAAGACATACGCATGCCTCCTCTCCCTCCTTTCCCCACTCATCCTCCGGCCTGCCACCTTACAACTACCTTACAGACCACCTCTTACTCAGAGAGGTGAACCCCGAAAGGACCCATCTTGATAGCTACCACTCTGAGGGCTATCCATCTACTTATTGGGGTGGCCTTTATCGGGCCGACCTGGCACATATAGGACTGCACTGGGTGCAGGCTGAGGCGATGGGGGTACCTAAGGGGCCCAAGCCGGGAACATATACAACATCACAGATATACTACCATAAAGTACACAGGCTGCACGTCCCCTGAAGAAGGAAAACACTATAAAGAAAAGTTTCCGAAACATGTCAGGACTCTGGCAAAATTGTTTGCTAGCGTGATTATGCTCATTGTTCCTACATTGCACATATATGTAATTAACATATATAACCTATAATGCTCTGTTTTTTATCTGGTGTCTATTTTTTAATATTTTAACCAATTTTCAATAAAATGTATGCAACTTATATTCTACACGATAACCAATTTTTTGGGGGTGCCTTACCATAAAAAATCCGAGGGGTAAGCTTGTTCCAGTTCATATATGTTTAGGGATGTGGTAATTGGCAGACCCCGGCACCTCTAACCCAATTGACCCTATTGGGTTATTACTACTTGCTCAGTGGTTAGATTGTAATGCAGCACATCACAACGCACAATGCAGCACATCACAGCGCACAATGCAGCACGTCACAGCGCACAATGCAGCACGTCACAGCGCACAATGCAGCACGTCACAGCGCACAATGCAGCACGTCACAGCGCACAATGCAGCACGTCATAGCGCACAATGCAGCACATCACAGCACACAGATACTTCACATATGTTTCTTGCTCCCTGCTAAATGTTACTGCGCATTGCAGTAACAGCATTTTGACGCACTTTACCGAAATACACTAGTTTAAGCAGGCCCTTAAAGTTTGCATTCTTTTTTTTAACCACTTGCCTACCACCTCGTGTACTTTTACTGCGGCATTGTGGCTCCACTGCACGAATTCCTGTTGATAAACGGCGATTAGCAGAGCTGCAGTTGCGGGCGGGCGCTCTCTCGTGCCCGCTGCACGCTCCATGAGCGTGGCTGCGGGTCGGGCGGACTGGATGTCTGCCGGCGACCCGCAATCGCCTACTACAGAGGAAGATCGGGGAACCGCTGATGTAAACACAGCGGTTCCCCGTTCTGTCAGGTGGCATGACAGTGATCTACTGATCCCTGTAATCAGGATCAGTTAGATCTTTCATGCCCCTGCCAGCCCAGCCCCCATACAGTTAGAAAACAGTGAGGGAACACAGTTAACCCCTTCATTGTCTCCTACAGGTTAACCCCTTCCCTGCCAGTGACATTTACACAGTAATTAGTGGCTATTTTTAGCTCTGATCGCTGTATAAATGTCAGTGGTCCCAAAAAAGTGTCAAAAGTGTCCGATCTGTCCGCAGCAATATTGCAGTCCCAATAAAAATTGCAGATCGCCACCATTACTAGTTAAAAACAATAATAATAAAAACGCCATAAATCAATTCTCATAGTTTGTAGACAAGATAACTTTTGCACAAACCAATCAATAAACGCTTTTTGCAATTTTATTTACCAAAAATATGTAGAAGAATACATGTTGGCCTAAACTGATGAATAGATTTGTTATTTTATTTTATTTTTTTTTTGTATATGTATTATAGCAAAAAAAAATTATTTTTTTTTCAAAATTGTTGCTCTTTTTTTGTTTATAGCGCAAAAAATAAAAACCACAGAGGTGATCAAATACCACCAGAAGAAAGCTCTATTTGTGGGGAAAAAAAGGACGTCAATTTTGTTTGGGTACAACATTGCATGACCGCGCAATTGCCAGTTAAAGCGACAAAGTGCCGTATCTCAAAAAAGTGCTCTGGCTAGGAAGGGGGTAAATCCTTCAAAGATGGGCTTATCTTTTAGGTTTCGATCTTCTTAGCTGAAAAGGGGTAGTGGCTGTTCACATAAATGCAAACTTCTCCACATATCATGCCCTAATAAAGACACAAGGGGACCATGAAAAAAGAAGAGGTGTAGTTTGTCACTATAAAGTGCTTATGTTAGGGGTGCAGTTCAAATATCAGTTCAGTTACTTAATCATTTTTATCAGCTCAGCTCTTGCATCTAACTGCCGGTAGTTTTCTCTATATCCTTCCTAGCTGGCACCCAAGTGAAATTGCCACAATAATTTACCCTTATCTCAGGAGCTATTACCTAAACAGAAGTGAGAGTTGTGACACAGAAACCCTTTTGATTTTAATGAGAATTTATCATCTTTAGTAGCTGTATGTACAATCATACTTTATTGTGTGAAGCAATGTAAGGCATGAAACCTCTTGCCATACTTCCCTGCATATTAAAGTTTGCATGACTGATAAAATTGTTTTGTCACTTCAGAGACTGAGCATTGAAAAGACCCTGGATATACCTTCAGTAAATGCAGCTGCTTGTCTTTGACATTGCTTGTCTGTAATTTTTGCCCACATCTGAAACATATTTTGGTCTCAGCACCTCCATGAACCTTCTGCTGTAAATTTTCATGGTGAGCTCGCTTTTCCCAGGGAGAGGCTGTTGCTTTGATTCATGGCTGTACTTAAAGGAACTACTAATCTAATGCACTGTATCATGTGCCTTACTGCTAAGTATATGAAGGAGCTCTGCCTCTGAAGTTTGACTTTGAGAACTAGCTACTTTAGTCAGTCATAATATTAAAATAATGTAGGAAGAGATTATTATTATTATTTTTATTACTATATTGGAGTAGTCATTTAGTTACGAATACACCATATTAGTTGATTGGTGTAAGCAAAAAAATTGGAACAATTACCAGTTAACGTGTATCTAAACCCAAAAAACTCATTTCAATTTTTTGCAGCTTATTAGTCTTTAGATGTGCTGGCTGTATTTTTTTCTTTTTTATGCTTTTATTTCTCAATTTGCACCTGGTGATCGTTCATTTTCATACATAACAGCTTTTTGGTCTTATATAATGGGTTTAGCTGCTACCGTCATGTGGCTGAACACTGGCAAAAAAAGTTGCAAGGACAGTCTTCTTCTCTCTGCACCTTGGAGGACTGTACCAAGACTTCATCAGGAAGAAGATGCAGGGCCAGCTTGTAATGTTGCTTCATGCAATGGTTCCTGCGTCTGATGCTTACCTTGGCATTAGTGCAACATACACTCACCAGCCACTGAATTAGGTACACCTTGCTAGTACCAAGTTGGACCCCCTCTTGCCAATAGGTGCTCTATTGGATTAGATCTGGTGACTGTGGAGGCCATTGGAGTACAATGAATTCATTGCCATGTTCAAGAAATCACTTTGAGATGATTTGAGCTTTATGACATTGTGCATTATCCTGCTGGAAGTAGCCATCAGAAGATGGGTACACTGTAGTCATAAAGGAATGGACATGGTCAGCAACAATATTCTGGTAGGCCTTAGCATTTAAACAATGCTTAATTGGTACTAATGGGCCCAAGATGTGCCAAGAAAATAGTCCCCTACACCATTACACCACCACCAGCCTGGACCGTTGATACAAGGCAGGATGGTCCATGCTTTCATGTTGTTTACGCCAAATTCTGACCCTAACATCTGAATGTCACAGCTTAAATCGAGACTCATCAGACTACGCAACATTTTTTCCAATCTTGTATTGTCCACTTAAAACCCCTTTCTTACCCATTCTGATGCTTGGTTTGAACTTCAGCAAGTCATCTTCACCACGTCTAAATGCCTAAATGTTTTGAGTTGCTGCCATGTGATTGGCTGATTAGCAATTTGTGTTACCAAGCAATTGAACAGCTGTACCTAATAAAAGCGAGTGTAAATGAACCTCAGAATGCTATACAGGTCCAGGGTCCTATCAGGATTAGCCTGCTTGTATTGCTTTTGTGAAGGATCGTTTGGCTCAAGTGTTGGCCTGTAGAACATCCATGCAAGAAGTAGCTCATGTAGATGCCCTTTGAAGGGAATTGTCTGTTTGGTGACTCCTTTGACATCTACATCAAGGAAGTCATGGGCAGTAAGAGTACTCTCCTATAGCAGAAGAAGAAAGAAAAAGTACCTGCACGCAAGTCTTCAGTTCCAGGGCAAGTGATGTTTTAGACATCTGGGTCAAGAACCTTGTATACAGGGGCTACAAACAAGCGTTTCATTCTTTGCTTCCACCCTGTTTCATGCTGTCAAACTTGCTGTCCTCTGTACCAAATCAACTCTCCACAAACTGTACTCACATGGGGCCATTGTTCTGGTCACGGAACAGAAAAAGTTTCAGGGTTTCTTCTCAAATCCATTCACTGTCCTCAAAGCAAAAGCAGGCATTCAACCCATTCTGGATTTGAAGATTCTAAAAAGGTTCTTCTGGGTTCAAAATTTCTGTATTAAATCTGCCAGGTGTATCATCACTTCCCTTTGGACAGGGGGTCTTCTGCTGTCTGTAGACATCAAGGATGCCTACTTGCACATCCCCATCTTTCCTCTGCATCAATGCTACCTGCACTTTGGTGTGGGCTTGCAACAGTAACAGTTTGTTGCTTTTAGTTTGGCCTGTCCACAGCACCTTGGGTTTTCACCAAGGTGTTAGCTCCTATCCTAGCTCTGCTATGTTCTCAGACTATCCCCATGGTTGGATGACCTCGATGAACAGTCTCTGCTTTTCAATGTCCATTGGATGATGCAGACCCTGCAGAGGTTCAGTTGGATCTTGCATCTAAAGATGTCTGCACTGGAACTGATCCACTGCTTAGAGTATCCTTATTCTGGGCACAGTCCTGTCCAAGAGTTTTCTTACTCTGAATAAGCTCTTGTCCCTCCACTCCCAGATTTCATAGTCCAGGGGATGTCCCAACATTCATTTTTGTATCTGGGTCTTTGGCCTAATGCTAGCTTCCTTTGAGGCAGTACAGTACACCCTATTTCATTCCAGACTATACTTATTGCAACTCAACATTCTGGAAGTGCTTTCTCCCATTTTCTTGGAAGGTGCTCACAATGACAGGGTATTCGCATATGCCCAGGTTCAGGACAACATCCTTGAGCTGAGGTCAATTTTCTCTTTCCTGCAACTCTGGACCTCTCAATTTCATATTAAAAGCAGCTAGAGAAGTTGAGTTGATTGCAGGTAATTTACTGCTTATTAAGATCAGCACAGCAGAAAGTATGTTAAGATGTAATAATGTACCAGTTTCTATAAATTATTGTTATTAAACTTCTTATTTAAAGTGTTACTAGACCCTCTTTTTTTACATTAAATTAACAAACATATACTCACCTGCTCTGTGTAATAGTTTTGCACAGAGCAGCCCAGGTCCTCCTCTTCTCGGGTGCCTCGCCGGTGCTCCTGGCCCCTGCCGGTTGCCCCCACAACAAACAGCTTGCTCTGGAACACCCAAGCAGGCACGCTACCAAGCCATTCACACACTGAGCCACGGCTTGACCCCGCCAATGGCTCCAGCTGCTGCCAAAACCAATCAGGAGGGCGAGTCCCCGTACTGCCAAGGTTCTTCTGGACATTGCTGGATCAAAAGGGGGCTCAGGTAAGTATGGGGGGGCTGCTGCACACAATAGGTTTTTTCCTCCATGCATAGAATGCATGAAAGTAAAAAAAAAACCTTGTGCCTTTACAATCACTTTAAGAAAAGAGTGTTGTCAGGTTGCTTAATATGAGACACGGGGCATGTACTTTGCTGAGTGTAAACCATTTTCTGTGCTCTGCATGCATTGTTTCATAATACAGTACATCAGAATGATTGATATTTCTCCAGCATACCACACATAAATTAGATAATATTGCTGTATGTGGATTTAACCACATATTCATTTGGATGCAATCTTTAAACAACATTTATGGAATGTATACACATTCCTCTGGGCACATCATTAGCAATACAGATTTATTGATATCATAAAATCCATAACCTTTGAAGTATTCTTCCCTTTGCAGACCGCAAACCTTGCTGTATCTAAATCAAACCTGGATGAGTTGCCTCTGTAACAGCTGTGGCTAGAAGGCACATCACAGCAGCCAGTTATTGTTCCCACACTGTTTCCTGTACTGGCTGAAGATATATGGGGCCTGTGTTGCTACAAATATTGGTTCCCACTGGGAGGAATAGCGGGCTTCTATACTTTAGTGGTGCCCATAATGCAGCTTCTAGTGATGTCTGCTATGAGCAAAGGTAAATAAAACCTGTAACTTGTGTGTGCTCTGTGACATGATTGCAAGGAGAGCAGTGACGTGATGGCATACAAGTTGCAATGATTTTGCAGTTCCTGTTACCAATGGTTTGCTCTTTAAAAGTATATTCATAGAGTTTTTAAATACATGTCTAAATCCACCCAAGGGCAGCAGACTGCTGGCTACACTGGCAAATTAACATAAGTAAATGGTTCGATAGGAAATATAAAAGTGACTTTTACTTTTTAGTAAAGATACATGATACATTGTACTGTAAAATCAATTCAGAATCCTTAATTTCGTATTTGCAGCCAGCAATTATGAAAGCGGTATCTGATCAGCTATTTGAAGTACAATCTTAGTTAATAAGATGTACTAAATCTTACTGTAGACAGGTCATTCTGATTATTCTTATTGAAAGAACTTGTATTGTATTGAGCATATCTTAAAGAAGCTGCTCATTAACAGTGCTTATCTGTACACCACCAACAGAGAACCATCTACGGATAATTTCCAAGCATTGTGCTTTTTCATTGCATTCTGTCAGTATACCATTTAGTAGAATCATTTTGCACTGTTGTGCACCTAATCCATATGATGCATTGCACATCAATATTATGCCTAGCAATTGTTCCTGTTCAGTCCCTATAAATGACATACAAAATGTGTTTTGTTTTGGAATGCTTCTGTAGAAGGGTTGAAATTGTTACCTTTTCCTGCAAAAGATACTTCTCCAGATTTTCTCCAGTGTTGTTTGTACACCCAGAAGACTTTGCTCACGTGACATCTGCTGAATGGGAGAATTGGTCCATGCCAAGTCTTTTGTGTATGTGAGCAGTACTGGTATCAACCAAGAACAGTACATTTTCCAGGAAAGGTAAGTATTTCAGCTCCTTATCCTTTAGGTAATGATCCTAGCAAGGTTAGGTCTACTTTAAACTATTGCTACATGTAGATTATCATATGTTGAGAGTTATACAGTTTCTCTTTGTATGGGTATCTAAGCATAGCTAGGCCTGGTTGTGAATTATATAAATATCTAGTAACCGTTTTAGCTAATGCAGTTATTTGTCCTGAGAAAACTATATAGTTTAGGCAATGTTTCAAGTGCTTAACATCACAAGCCTGTGCTGATATTATTATATCCAGGCCTTAAGATGTGAGGTAATGTGAATACAAGCATATTAAAGGGCAGTGACCATGTGACCTGCGCTGGAGCTATTTAACAGATGATTCTTGTTACACCAAATTTCAGCTAATGTGCACTGAAATTGTATACCTGATATAATTTTTCAAAGAGGCCGTTTCCAGATACCCCACAAAGATAAAGATGTCAATTGTTTTCATCAGCCTAATTTAGCAGTCATATTTATATATAATAACCCTTTAAACAGTGCACAGGTCTTCAAAGATTCTAAGCATTTGCATCTGTTTCATTCATCCTTCCACACATGGCTACTAATACAGATATGCCCTAGGTTTTACACAGTTTACGCTTTTTTAAATTTATGTCAATAAATATAAATACATTAAGAAATCATTTGCTGTTTGTAATGTGCTGACCTGTAAAAGCGTTCTTCTACTGTATGATTTGTTCCTTCGCGGGTCACATATTTCACAGTTTTCAACTTTTACAAGTGCTCACATGGCAACCCTAGAGGACCACAGTCAGCTCTCCTAACCCATTTTTGCAGTTCTTAGTACTAGGGCTCAGAGCTGTAGATGACAGCCTAGCCATATGGCATTCCAGAGATATCTCTTTTTTACTTTTTGATATGTGAGTGTCTTAAAGTAGTTCTAAAGGTTTTTCACCTTAAAGTGTTTTCTGCAGGAACCGGTGGATCAGGGTGGTCTGGCCTTGCCGGACTGGAGGAAATACTATATAGCGGGCCAAATGGTTTTTGTACATAGATGGCTGGTAATGGATGAGGGGGACTCGGCCACGGTTCTGGAGGCGGCCCATTTAGGCTCCTATGAATCTTTATGGATGGCTATATATAGGGGAACACGGGCTGTCCTCTCCCTCACCCTATCTATGAAAGCCACGGTTTGGGCTTGGGAGGAGGCACTCAAAATGGCATGTCCTAGCTACCCCCTCGGCACCGTTATGGTTGAACCTGAAACTTCCCCACTTTCTGACCTTTAAAGACCCTGAGGTATGGGCCGTGAAGGGCATCAAGCGGTTAGGGTACATTACTAACTTGGGCGAGCTGCAGACATTTGATCACTTGAGGAGCAGGCATGAGCTGCCCAACTCCTACTTTTTCAGGTATTTGCAGCTCAGGCATGCTTTTCGGAGCCAAGGAGGAGGATATGTCCAAGGTGTTATTGGTGTCTTACAAGGAACTGTTCAAAATTACGGACAAAAAGCGGTCACTAGGTGTCGACAGAGATGGGAAAGTGAGGTGCCAGACTTACAGGGGGAAGACTGGGAAGACCTATGGGATCAACCCTTCAAACACTTAGTATCAGCTAGAGACAGGCTCATCCAGTTTAAATTCCTTCATCGTATCTACTTCACTCCAGCTAGACTGGCTGCTATTTATCCTTCGGCCTCCCCGGAGTGCTGGAGATGCTCCCATAGCCCGGCTGCAATCCATCCCATATTTTGGGACTGCAGGCAGATTCAGGCTTTCTGGAAGGAGGTAACGGGGTGCATCGCAGATATTTTAATGGTGCCCATCCCATTGACCATCCGGGTATGCCTGCTGGGATTGGTGGAGGAGGTGGTCCCCTCCAGGGCACACAGAACGCTACTTTCCATTTTACTGTTCTATGGGAAAAAACTCATTCTGTTGTCTTGAAAAAATCCGTCCGCACCCAGTTTGCTGCAGTATAAACAGCTGGTCAACAAAATGCTGCCGGTTTACAAAGCCACTTATCAGGTCAGGGGGTGTGATAAGAAATTCCATAAGGTATGGAGAGCATGGTGTAATTCTGCAATAACGAATGGTTGAGGGCTGAGATGGAGTCTATTTAGATGCTCATTGGAGCTGTGGTGGATCTGGATAGAGTGTCCTGTGGGGGTGGCGGGCATAAAGATTCTAGAGGGTTTGGGGGGGGCTGGTCCCGATTGGCCTGTGTACACCCGCGGACCGCCCGAGAACTGAGGCACAAAGACTTCTGCCTGATCCGCAATTGGGAAGCCAAGAAACCAAGCAGAGGGGGGGGTGGGAGGGGGAAGGGGAGGGGATGGAATGTTCATGTTTGTGTGTAATGTCTCGGATAGTTAGTAATTTTATGTCTAGTTAGTTCTTGGCCGTATGTGGCCTGTGGAGCCAAGACTGCTCCCTTGTTGTTTGTTTGTACCTGCATATCTATAAACTAATAAACAGAAGTTTAAAAAAAAAAAGGGGGTTGTAAACCCTTGTTTACGTAAAAATAACAAATATGCCTATACTTACCTGCTCTGTGCAATAGCATTGCATAGAGCAGCCCCGATCCTCTTCTTCTGGGGTGCCCCGCCAGTGCTCCATGCCCCTCCTCTTCATCGGGTGCCCGCATGGAAAGCCACTTTTCCTGGGGGACCCCATGCGGACTTGCTCTCGAGTCCCGCTGCTGCATCCATTGACACAGACAACAGGACTTAGCCTCACCCCCCCCCCCCCTCGCTCCCATGTCACTGGATTTGATTGACAGCAATCCGCCCAATGAGGTGCAAGACAGCGGCTGGAGCCGATGCGCACATGCACATCGCTGGATCGGATGGCTCAGGTAAGAAAAGGAGGGGGCTGCAGCACAAAAGGTTTTTCACCTTATTGCATAGGATGCATTAAGGTAAAAAACCTTGAGGCTTTACAACCACTTTAATGCATTCTGTGCATTAAGGTGAAAAACCTTTTGTGCTGCAGCTGACCCCCTCCCCTTTTCCTTACCTGAGCCTATCCGATCCAGCAATGTGCACAAACACAGCAGCTCCCGCCGTTGTGTCTCTCCTCTTTGGACAAATTGATCGCAGTGGTAGCTCACCTAACCCACGTCATAAAATAGTTTCTTAACATTTTACTTCTCCCTAAAACTGAACTCTTTACCTGACCCTAACACTCACCTTAACTTGTAACAGTTCTGAGTGGCACTGAATGCTGCAGGAAATGGCACCCCTTGTCACTGCTCCATTCTCTGCAGTGTTTTCCTGTGACCTCAGGGCAGCTTGATGGTGTACCACCAGGGGACACCCTGAGCTCTCAGGAAGTGGGTTGAAGGACTTTGGGTGGTAAGTTCACAAGGGCAAGCACTATAGAGGAGGAACGAAAGAGCTGTTAAAGTGATGGACAATTAATGTTTTAGTTTTCATTATTATAATTATTTATGTAATTATCATAATTAATTATAAAATAGAATTTGGATTTACTCTGACACCTAAAGGGAACGCGTATTGTGTAAATTTCATCCAGTATCACCATAAGTAGAAAATCCTTGTACCCCCAGGGAACCAAGTGCACATGACACTCTCCTGGTCCTGTTCAACTCCACACTGTACTTTAGAAATAAAATGGCATTTTTTTTCTTTTTGTCAGCTCTATCCCAGGCTAAAGGCCAATTTATGGGCGTTCCTATCGAAGAGTTACAGCACAGCACTAGGCACCAATTTCCCTCATCTGTGTACTAGATGCTGCCTTGCGTTTAGACCCCTGCTGAATATTTTTTTTTCTGTTTGTCAGTGTGAAGAAGCTCTAAGTCAGGGATATGCTAGCCTTTACATTTCCAACTACAGTTGTTATTGGCTCTTGAAACTTGTCTGTGTACATTGATAGCAGGGCTTACTGTGCAATAGAGGCATCCAATGCCTTTTTATGCCGTGTGGGAAACCTTGTGTACGTGGATAATAAGGTAAACCTAGATTTCAAAACAGATCATCCCTGCAGTCATCCTGTGGAAGATCTCCCATTTTAAGTTCATCTATCTCTTCTCTGGATTCTGTCCTCTGTGTGTGTCCCTGCCCCCTCTCATCTTTGTGTGCATGCAGGAGAGGTGGTGGTGAATGGCCGCTTACTCCTCTGTGTGCATTGTCATTCACTACTAAATAGTTGTTATGGTTATTCAGGTTGAAAAAAGACACATGTCCATCTAGTTCAACCAATAAAAGAGAAAAAAAAATAAAAATCATACAATCCTATACCCAGAGTTGATCCAGCAAGCATGATCCAATTTGCTTCCTGATCCCCCGAAAGGTAATCGGATAGTCCCTGGATCAATTTTACCTATAAATGTTAGTATCCAGTTATATTAAAACAAGACAGAGTGCTACATGCATTTTGTCCCATGGGACATAGTTCTTTCTGTTGAGGCTTGCAGAATCACAAGGTGAAAGTTCAGGAAAAAAAAGTAATGCAGCCATCACACCCAAGAACTGGTAAGCTGCAAGATTTTTGTTTTTGTGCTTAGATACTTTTTAAAAAGCTAGTTGCCCTGCTGTCCTCGACTTCAATTCTTCTTTACAAAGAATACCCAGTCCCGTTCAAGAAAAATAAGAGTATATCTAAATTCCACAGTACAGGATACAGGGATTTTATTTATGGACTGTGGGTTTTATGCAGCTATCTTCAGGTCATTGGACACTTGGGTAACACTATATAACCTCACCCACTCTGAAACTCCAGTTTTTTGCTAGTCTCCTTAGACGATGGGCCTATTCTCTTTTCTTTTTCAAGAATTTTATTGTGTTTTTCAGGTTTCTGAACATTACATCGTATAATAACAGAGTTAAAGTCAATATATCACATTACAGAGACCCATAGGGGTTGATTTACTAAAGCTTGAAAGTGCAAATTTTGGTGTAGCTCCACACAGAAACCAATCAGCTTCAAGGTTTTATTGTCAAAGCTTGATTGAACAAGCTGAGGTTAGAAGCTGATTGGCTAGCATGCACAGCTGCACCGGTTTTTGCACTCTACAACTTTAGTAAATCAACCCCATAGAATTAAACATGGTATTATTGTGAGTTAACAGAATCAAAATGCAACTTAAAATTGAGTTGTAAGAAATTTGGAATAGTAAGTTTTATTCATCTTGTAATTGAAAGGGCATCTAAATCAAGAAGTATAACTGTACCTCAAGTACTAATATCTGTATTTAACATAAGTAGGCTAATTCTCTATAAAATAGTTTATTGGTTCATTAAGAGCAGTGTCACACTTCTTTGTGACTAGTAAGCATCTGCCTTTGGTCTTTCCCTCAGGATAGAGAAGGTGGGGGTCACCTATGACCTACGGGTGTAGAGATCTAGTGAAAAGGGCAAGGAAAGAAGGATAAGAGGCTCTCCACCTCTCATGTATATAGGTTGGATGGTGTATCATGCAAGGTAAATGTGATCAGCTAGAGGCGGATCTCAGATAACTGGATTCTGAGTGGTGAATCCAACAAGCCCAGGTATGGATGAATTTGCTGGGGTTGTCTCGCTATTTATATACATTTTTCGATTCCAGCTGTTTGTCATACATAGTGAGTCCAGTCCAATAGTGCTGATGGGGTAGACTTACCCCATATCAGCGGAATGCATCGTTTAGCTGCTTTTAAGAGATGTAAGGCAAGAGATTTGCGATATGTGGAATTTGGCAGTGAGGAATGGTGTCGTAGGTATTGCGCAGGTGTGAAGTCTAGATTGAGTGTGGTAATCTTTGTTATTCTCATGTGGAAAAGTATTTTTCCTTTTTAAACCATTCAATTTTTTTTATGACACTTCTATCAGGATCTGACTGTTACTGCCCTGGGCTAGCAGTTTCCACATCATTTACCCTCGGTGTGCACCTTGGGGACCGTACCTAGACCCCACTATGTGGGGCTATCCTATAATGTTTGCTTCCGCATTGGATCCTGCATTGGGTGTTAATGTTAGCATGAAGTACAACATGTATACTTAGCTGCAGGGTGCTATATGGGTACAGGGTCATGGCCCATTTCTGTGTTTCAGAAACTCTGAAGACCCCTTCAGGGGTATTACCACTGTGTTAGGGGAAGCTTGGACGTTTAGTAGGCCCAATGTAAGATTGAGTTTTCCTATTTGTTTACACTGGTGTGTGTTTTTTATTAACTCTATCTGCAGTGTGTAGCACATTATGCGGATCTATAGGTAGAGGAATTGAATGATGTTCACTTTATTGTGGTAACCCCTGCCATTTGTTTCTAAAATCTCTCAGCGCAAGCAATTATTCGCTAATAAAACTAATATTAATAATTATTCACTAATAATAATGCAGCAGGATGGGCCAGTGAGAGGTTGAAACTCCTGATCTGAGACATGCTTTGTGTCAGGGTCTCAGAATCTTCTTAAAACTACTGTAATGTTTTTTGCAGCTCAGCATTGACAACCTATATACAGTATGTATTTAAGTTTTGTTTTTTCTTAAGTGCTTTACTGAAAAAAGACAGTTGTATACTAATAGCTAGGCTCAAATTTACACACATAACGTAATTGGGCAGAGGAGTTACACTTTACCCTTTCCTTTCTATGCAGTTCATACGGGGGAGGGGGGTCTTGTTGTGTGGATGAAATTTAGTAACTATGTAGTTGAAAATAACCAAATCTATTGCTGGGGGTAATAGAAAGTGAGAAAGTTACTCTAGTGTTTTTCCAGAGAAGCAAGTCAGCCACCTGTCACTTCATAGGGCGTTTATACAGTACGCAGTATATAATATTATTATCGACCTTTGCAGATAGCAAACAATAATTCTGCATACATGCTCAGCTGCAGACTGTAGACTACTGTAGACTACTATTGAATACAGATAATCAAATATTTTAAAAAAGCATTGTTGCCATTAAAAGATAATTCTGGGCATACTCTGACAAGTATCATAGATTGGAACATTTACCAACATTGCAAAGACTGGACAGATTAATAGAAACATATCAATGTTTGCAACAGTTCCATTAACCATTGCCCTTAGATAAAGAAAAAATACTTGCCCTCCCTTGTGGTTTAACACCCGCCATAGGAGCTAATTTAATTTTTTTTCTCCTCTACATGCAAGAAGTTTGCAGTTTCCTTTTTGACAGGCCCTTTAACCCCTGTATGATACAACTCAGAATTTCCTCCAGATCAGACCAAGACCTTCCTTTCTGACTGGCACCCTGATCCAAATCTGAGAGCCTGCACATTCTTTACCCAAGGCAAGTTCTGTGAAAGACACATATTGAATGCCATGAACAAAGACAACCCTGTGCCTAACTGTCCTACTTCCAGCTCTGTCAATTTTTGAATGAACCCCATACCAGACCACAACACTCGTGTGCACTTTTTGAGTCAGTCCCATCTCATATCAATAGTATATCTCTATCAATTCTAAAAACTCTCTCTGACAGACCTCCCATCTTCTTAAGAATGCGTAGCAGACCTAAGTCTGTCCTTCACAGCAGAGGAATAGGAACAAAAAAAGCTGTCAAAAAATAACAAAGAAAAATTCCCAGCTCACTTAACTGTCAGCCTGCAACAAACCAAATTGTCCTGTCTAACAGTTCACATAAAAACCATTGGTTTAGATAACCCACATTTGCACATATATGCATAAGCTTCACAGCATCCTAGTGTACTGCAATCCTAACTCTATAAATTTTGAGAGTCTCCAAAGTTGGAGCACATATGTATTAATGGATAGATTAAGGGCAGGTATGCCTGAAGGGAGCCCACCGCTCCTTAAAGGTACAGGGACACACTGGACACCCAGTAGTAGCACAATGGCAGCGAAGGTATCCCCTGCGTCCCCTCACCAATAAACAAACAGTACAAACAAATGGCAGCTACACCAACCTATAACTATACAACTATAAAAATTCCCAGTTCACTTACCAACCAGCCTGCAACAAACTGATTTGTACTGTCTAACAGTTCACGTTAAAACCAGGGGCTTAGTTAGCACACATTTGCAAATATATGCGTAAGTTGCAGGGCCACTTCATGGCACCCCAGTGTACTGCAGTTCTAAGTCTATACCTTTTGAGAGTCTCCAAAGTTGGAGCACATATATAATAATGGATAAATTAAGGGCAGGTATGCCTGGAGGGAACCCACCCCTCCTTAAATGTACAGGGACACACTGGATACCCAGCATACAATTTGTAAAGGGACACGCTGGATACCTTCACTGCCATTGTGCTATTGCTGGGTGTCCCTGTACTTTTAAGGAGGGATGGGCTCCCTCCAACAATACCTGCCCTTAATCTATCCATGTACTCCAACTTTGGATGGGAGGTCTGCCAGAGAGAGCTTTTATATTAACAATATACTATTGATATGAGTTGGGACAATAGTGTAGAGGTGATGCAAACTGTTGTTTTTTGACATGCGTCACCCTTCCTTGTAATCCTTGTTGCAAAGGCTAGTTATAGGTTGGGGTGGTTGCTATTTGTACTGTTGAAAAAAAGTGCCTTTCAAAGGGCCTATGAATAGGAACACCCAGGAAATTAACTATAAGCTTGGATCCAGATGGTTCCAGACCCCGGTAGTTTTGCACCCCATTTTGTCTGCTTTACCTGACATATTCTGGCAATGCAATTATGAAACTGGCTTCCTCTTACATACAGTGGGTACGGAAAGTATTCAGACCCCCTTAATTTTTTCACTCTTTGTTATATTGCAGCCATTTGCTAAAATCATTTGAGTTAATTTTTTTCCCTCATTAATGTACACACAGCACCCCATATTGACAGAAAAACACAGAATTGTTGACATTTTTGCAGATTTATTAAAAAAGAAAAACTGAAATATCACGTGGTCCTAAGTATTCAGACCCTTTGCTCAGTATTTAGTAGAAGCACCCGTTTGATCTAATACAGCCATGAGTCTTTTTGGGAAAGATGCAACAAGTTTTTCACAGCTGGATTTGGGGATCCTCTGCCATTCCTCCTTGCAGATCCTCTCCAGTCCTGTCAGGTTGGATGGTGAATGTTGGTGGACAGCCATTTTTAGGTCTCTCCAGAGATGCTCAATTGGGTTTAAGTCAGGGCTTTGGCTGGGCCATTCAAGAACAGTCACGGAGTTGTTGTGAAGCCACTCCTTCTTTATTTTAGCTGTGTGCTTAGGGTCATTGTCTTGTTGGAAGGTAAGCCTTGGCCCAGTATGAGGTCCTTAGCACTCTGGAGAAGGTTTTCGTCCAGGATATCTCTGTACCTGGCCGCATTCATCTTTCCCTCGATTGCAACCAGTCGTCCTGTCCCTGCAGCTGAAAAACACCCTCACAGCATGATGTTGACACCACCATGCTTCAGTGTTGGGACTGTATTGGACAGGTGATGAGCAGTGCCTGGTTTTCTCCACACATACCGCTTAGAATTAAGGCCAAAAAGTTCTATCTTGGTTTCATCAGACCAAAGAATCTTATTTCTCACCATCTTGGAGTCCTTCGGGTGTTTTTTAGCAAACTCCATGCGGGCTTTCGTGTGTCTTGCACTGAGGAGAGGCTTCCATCGGGCCACTCTGCCATAAAGCCCCAACTGGTGGAGGGCTGCAGTGATGGTTGACTTTCTACAACTTTCTCCCATCTCCCGACTGCATCTCTGGAGCTCAGCCACAGTGATCTTTGGGTTCTCCTTTACCTCTCTCACCAAGGCTCTTCTCCCTGATAGCTCATTTTGGCCGGACGGCCAGCTCTAGGAAGGGTTCTGGTCGTCCCAAACGTCTTCCATTTAAGGATTATGGAGGCCACTGTGCTCCTAGGAACCTTAAGTGCAGCAGAATTTTTTTTGTAACCTTGGCCAGATCTGTGCCTTGCCACAATTCTGTCTCTGAGTTCTTCAGGCAGTTCCTTTGACCTCATGATTCTCATGTGCTCTGACATGCACTGTGAGCTGTAAGGTCTTATATAGACAGGTGTGTGGCTTTCCTAATCAAGTCCAATCAGTATAATCAAACACAGCTGGACTTAAATGAAGGTGTAGAACCATCTCAAGGATGATCAGTAGAAATGGACAGCACCTGAGTTAAATATATATATATATGTATGTCACAGCAAAGGGTCTGAATACTTAGGAGCATGTGATATTTCAGTTTTTCTTTTTTAATAAATCTGCAAAAATGTCAACAATTCTGTGTTTTTCTGTCAATATGGGGTGCTGTGTGTACATTAATGAGGAAAATAAATGAACTTAAATGATTTTAGCAAATGGCTGCAATATAACAAAGAGTGAAAATTTGAAAGGGGTCTGAATACTTTCCGTACCCACTGTATATGGTGGAATTTCCTTGATTCAGTTGATCTGGTCATCAGTCTGTCGTCTTATTACAAAGATCACTGACTTTACCTTTCCAAACTTCTTCGTACTTCACTCCACAGAGTCTTTAGTGCCATGTCACTGGAGCTCCCCTAATATTCCAACGGTGCAGGAATTGCCCTCTCATGTAGGTTTGATGGCTACAATGGAAGAACTAATTCGCATTAGCCAAGATAAAATGTCTTGCTTTCCATATATACTTGGAGCTATTGGCAACTCTTCAAATATACTAAAACATTCTGCAATCGAATGCACCCAATTACAGATCCTTCAAACAATCAAGCTGGTAGCAGATAATTGGGGGAACTTTAACCACACTAATGTAATTTCCCGAAATCCACTATGGGGTGGCTCCATGGCCCCTATCCTTCCCCAGAGCCCAACCTACCACCCCTCAAGCCATCCCTCTTCCATCTTAAGGTCTTATGTTGCACACCCTCTTGACCTCTCCCTTACTGCCAACTTCTCCATAGAACACAGAATCGCTGGTCAAAGATAACCCACTCTCCTTGGTTGAATGCATCAAAACATTGGCTAAGAGGTAATGACTGTGGCCAAACACCCAACTTGGCCAATAACACTTGTTTTGGAAAGATACCACTTTTGTTTTCATGAAATACTTAATGAAAAAAGCTACGGGTGCCTGGGATTGATTCTCACATGCTCTCTCCTTTCTCTATACCTATATATCCTGAAAAAAATAACTTGTAAACAGATGTTTAATGTAATATCTTATTTATCATCGTAACCCTTTCTTTTTCAATAAAAAAATATTTGGAACAAAAACATGCAAATAAATATTGACCACAGATTGGAAAAACAAATAAACAAAAAAACATGAATTTCCTTCTGAGGTATTTTTCTTATTAACAAAGTTCTTTGAATAAATTGATATTTTTTTCCTCAAGGTAAGACACATTAAATTACATTTAAATACGGTATTCCTTATAACTATTAATTTACCCAATTAGGAACAGTTAAATGACACTGGGAATTGGGAAACAACTACAGATTCTCAAAATACTGGAGGGTGGTAATTTGCATTACATGTAATAATCTAAACTCCTTGGAGCATTGTGTAGCCTAGCAGTTCAACTGGCGCAATTATCAGGGAATCAGGTTGTTAGTATTTGGTAGAAGGCCCAGACAATCATCTGTTCCATAGAGTCATCCCTTATTACTGTTTCAACCAGATATAAACAAGTAATTGTAGTTACACAAGATGAAGATGTAATTTACAGTCTTTCCAACACATCTAGATTGTTGCTGTTAGTAACCATGCTTTTTTGTCTTTCATACAGAGGTGCTGTCATGTGAAACTCTCTGATCCAGCTGAATAACTGTATACAAGTTAGGCTTGCCTTGAAAATGAGAATAGTGTTTGAGTTGTTTTGTTAAAAATGTAATGAACTAGCAAGGACAATTTAACAATACTCAGAGCTTCTCCATTGTGACTGAACTAGGCAAGGTGAATGCATTTTAGATGTATATGTGCAGAGCTGTCCTTCAATGTTACATGTCTTACTAGTACTGTATATGGGTTTGAAGCTATAGACAGCTTTTGCTGTGTAAAACCACATGAATAATTATAGCAGAAAATCATCTCCAATCACCCATCCCTATATAGGCTATTTTCCTAACATATTACCTTTTGTCAGCTTTGTCAGATACAAATAGAATTTTGGAGATCAGCACAATAGTGTTTGGGAATTATCTGTCTGTTTTGTGTTTCTGAACTCCCATGTCGTCAGTACACCTACAGATTTACAAGAAGTGGAACCAATCTAAACTGTGATGTCCAGCCAAAAAACAATAATGGACTTGAAGCTAATGAGCTGTGTGTGCTTCTGAAGTTCTAAAGTTTACGTACAGCCAATTTTTTTTTCATAATTTTAAGGAAGTTTTACAACCCTTGTCAAGTAAATTGGGGAAAATTCTTTCACTTCCTGTCCAGAGACACAACAGGAACCTAGAGGTAATATCCTAAAGTGAAGGAACTTCCCTTCTTAAACAGTTGTCCCTGAAAAAAGTGTCCCTATCACATGATTTCTCCTTAACTCTTGTTCTGGGGGCAAATTAAAGTGGAGTTCCGCCCAAAAGTGGAACATCCGCTGTAAGGACTCATGGCCCCCTGACATGCCACATTTTTGACAGGTACCCAGCTCCCACTTCTGCTCGGAGCGCTGAGTTCTCCCCCCCCCCCTTCCCTCACTGCAAACTTCTGCGACATGTCACAGCTGGGTGCCCACACTAATGATGCTGGCGCCGGGGAGAGACGGAGGATAGAACCAAGGCTTCGGGCGGCTGCATTGCTGGAGCTAAGTGGGTGCTTATTAAAAAGTCAGCAGCTACACTTTTTGTAACTGCTGACTTTTAATAAACACAAAAAATGTCTGGAACTCCTCTTAAAAGATTTCCCCTCACTTTGTGTTTTGGTGACAGCAGTCACCAGTACAAATACTGGGGGGGGACTCTTCCCAATGGGACCATGGACAGCTATATAAACTTGCCAAATGTTCAAATTTTTACCCACGCTAACTCTAAAAAAAGAACCTAGAGATAGTATGAAGTATGAAACATAAATGATAAATGCATAACTCAAAAGTTGCTTCATGTGCATTAAATTTCCCCCATAAGTTACACTATAACCAGGCTAAGTAGAGTACTGCTAATGATATGCAACTGTTGGGCTTTTGTTAAGAGTCAAGAACTGAAACTTCATCCCCAGTTCTAACCAATCCCCTTGCTGTCATATGAAAAGAGCAGTGACTGTTCTAGGGAGCTGAGGTGTCTTTGAGTTTAGAGCTATGATGAATCAGTCTGGCTTCACCTTCTTTAGGTTATTTTAGAGGCAATGCGGTGGCACCCAGTGATGGAAAACAGGTGTCAGGGGAAAGACTGGGGCTTACATTTTTGTTTGACGATTATGCACCAGGAGGCTGTTTTTCAACTGAATATTTCATATTTTGCAGTGGTTTCTGGAAACCATGGCAAAGGGAAAAGTGGGCCCAAATAAATATTTTCAATACGTTAGAAAATCTAGTGCTATAAAACCTGATTTTTTTACTTCCTCTCCCCTATGAAGACTGGTCACAGATCATACAGTGCTGCAAGAGTTATAATTACAGAAATATATATTGCCTTCTCAGTTAAGGGAGTTTGTTTACCAAAGACAAATCCACTGTACACTACAAGTGCACTTGTAAGTGCAGTTGCAGTTGATCTGAAGGGAACATGCAAGGGAAATAAAAAAACAACATTTTTGCTTGCACATGATTGGATGATAGAAATCAGCAGAACTTCCCCTCATTTCAGATCTTCCCCTCAGATTTACAGTGACTGCACTTCCAAGTACACTTGCAGTGCACAGTGGATTTGCCTTTAGTAAATCAACCTCATAGGCTGCAGTTGAGGTGCTTCAGCCTAAACTACTGTAGTTGTAAATATCCGTTACTGGAAATGGGGTGGTAGCGGTAATGGCTGGGGAATAGGAGTCTTATTGTACAGTGTAGGGAGCACAGCACCCCTGTGACTAGGTATATACTGCTATAGTTACACACTTCTGTTGAATCAAAAATACATTTATGTACAGGAACTTTGATATGTATTGCTCCTACCACACCTTTATACAAGCAATATTTAAAAATATCTAATATTGTCTCTGCACAGATTTCAGATTTCCTTAGATAAATAACTGTACTACTGACATTAAGCTAAGCGGGACTCACTCATTCTTTCCAACTCCATGCAGGAATATTGACATGTTTAGGAAATCTGTTTCTTGACATATTGAGGTATGTGAAGGTAAGATACAGAAGACACAGCATTAGAAAAGGGAAGTATTGCATTCCGTTTCTACATTTCATCTAGCAGTCTTGTCCCTAGTCAGCAGAACAGTGGTAGTTTCTCATCTGAAGGTGTCACTGATGTTGAGATATGACTTCTCTTCCAAAGCAGTCTTGTGCGAAGGCATTCAACCAGGATAAATAGTTTCTCCCTGATGACTGGGTGATTTCATACAGCTAATATGGAATTACTGAGCCATGCTGGGTCTCATATAGCTGAATAGTGTCTAATAATATGTTCAAAAAGACATATTTATCTGTAGGTCTCATTGAGGTTGCTTATTATTAAAGCGGACAAAACAGACACATCTCCCATTATTTTTAAAGACAAATTGCCCTCTTTACAATGTTCTGGCCGCTGAAAACATTAGGACATTTTTGCTTCATTCTAGAGACTTTACTTTTCAACTAAAGATACATAAAATGTGTAATTTCTTTTTACTATAGAGTAAAGAGAGCATGACTTAAAAGGAATCTATCAGTAGAGAGATATGGAAGTTGCCGTTGTGAATTCTGATGCATGGCTGATATTCGTATCCTAGTCCGAACCAAGCATAAGGATGACAGTACCAGAGCTTGCACATACATCTTGTAAAATATAAATTTGTGAAATCTGTTTCTTCTTTTAGTCAAAAATGTCAGAGATGGATTTTCTGCAGAATATTTTCAGTCAGCTATGGATCACGGTCAGTTTTATGTAGCTATGGTTTATTGAATGTTCCTGAACCTTGGCCTGCTTTTCGAGTATTACTTTTTGGTGTAGCTGCTGAATGATGTCAGTGATGGATAGAAAAGTTAATTTGTCCTCTCTACTTCAGTTATTCTGTACTGCAGAGTCTGAAGATGTTAATAGAAGGAAGATCTGTTTTTTCCTTTAAAGCTGAAGTTAAGCTAAAAAAAAAATGTATTCTTTTTTTCTACAGCTTTATTTACATTAGTTACCTGTAATGACGTATGTCCAATGATGTGCAGACATCTGGATTCTGTGAAAATCTTCACTGCAGGGCTGCCCTGTCTTCTTCCTGCTGCTGAAGCTTCCAGTGCTGTGGGTGTTAACATATTTTGTTCTCTGGGCTCAGCTGCACAACAGCTGATCCAACAAGGACATGTCTCCTCCTCTGTCCTCCCCTCCATTGAGAAAAGTTCTGCCTGTGGCACGATCTGTAAATGGGAGAGAGAATCCTGTGCCTAATCAGACCCTTCCCCCATTCACAGTTTGTCTTGTAGGCAGTATAATCAGTGAAGTAGCTTTTCTCAATTGAGGAGGTTGAGAAGACATCTTATTATCCCATCATCTTTAGTACAGCTGAGCCTGGAGACGTATGGCAGAAAAGGAGCTCTGTGTAGTGAGCTGATCCTGTGTATGCAGCAGGGTATCAAGCAGAGATTGGGGCAAGCTGCAGGGAACTGATGGGAAATGGAAATGTGAAATTCTTGATGTGCATTCTGTTACTTATAGTGCTAATGTGCACTAATATTATGAGAGTGCATTTTTATTTATGTTTTTTTTAATGTTTTTAGGCTTTTCTGCTTGCTCAATTTATGGTGGCTACAGTATGTGATATTGGAGGTCCCTATATAAGGAACCTATCTTATGCCAAAAATGTATGCTGCTGGAATTTAACCTATCAAACTAGGAAATGTCTAGGTTTGAAAATCACTATTGCCTGTAAGCAATATGCTGACCAGCTGTCAATAGAACCTACACTGCTTAAGCCAAAACATTGGTGTTTGTACCACACGTATGTATGTTTCAGTTTAAGGTGTACAGTATCTCACAAAAGTGAGTACACCCCTCACATTTTGGTAAATGTTTTATTATATCTTTTCATGTGACAACACTGAAGAAATTACACTTTGCTACAATGTAAAGTAGTGAGTGTACAGCTTGTATAACAGTGTAAATTTGCTGTCCCCTCAAAATAACTCAACACACAGTCATTAATGTCTAAACCGCTGGCAACAAAAGTGAGTACACCCCTAAGTTAAAATGTCCAAATTGGGCCCAATTAGCCATTTTCCCTCCCCGGTGTCATGTGACTCATTAGTGTTACAAGGTCTCAGGTGTGAATGAGGAGCAGGTGTGTTAAATTTGCTGTCATCGCTCCCACACTCTCATACTGGTCACTGGAATGTTCAACATGGCACCTCATGGCAAAGAACTCTCTGAGGATCTGAAAAAAAGAATTGTTGCTCTACATAAAGATGTCCTAGGCTATAAGAAGATTGCCAAGACCCTGAAACTGAGCTGCAGCACGGTGGCCAAGACCATACAGTGGTTTAACAGGACAGGTTCCACTCAGAACAGGCCTCACCATGGTCGACCAAAAAAGTTCAGTGCACATGCTCAGCATCATATCCAGAGGTTGTCTTTTGGAAATAGACGTATAAGTGCTGCCAGCATTGTTGCAGAGGTTGAAGGGGTGGGGGGTCAGTCTGTCAGTGCTCAGACCATACGCCACACACTGCATCAAATTGATCCTCTTTTAAAGATGATTCACAAAAAAGTCAGCGAACAGTTTGCTGAAGACAAGCAGACTAAGGACATGGATTACTGGAACCATGTCCTGTGGTCTGATGAGACCAAGATAAACTGATTTTTGGTTCAGATGGTGTCAAGGGTGTGGTGGCAACCAGGTGAGGAGTACAAAGACAAGTGTGTCTTGCCTACAGTCAAGCACGGTGGTGGGAGTGTCATGGTCTGGGGCTGCATGAGTGCTGCCAGCACTGGGGACCTACAGTTCAATGAGGGAACCATGAATGCCAACATGTACTGTGACATACTGAAGCAGAGCATGATCCCCTCCCTTCGAAGACTGGGCCGCAGAGCAGTTTTCCAAGATAATGACCGCAAACACACCTCCAAGACGACCACTACCTTGCTAAAGAAGCTGAGGGTAAAGGTGATGAACTGACCAAGCATAGACATTAATGGCTGTGTGTTGAGTTTTTTTGAGGGGACAGCAAATTTACACTGTTATACAAGCTGTACACTTACTACTTTACATTGAAGCAGTGTCCTTTCTTCATTGTTGTCATATAAAAAGATATAATAAAATATTTACAAAAATGTGAGGGGTGTACTCACTTTTGTGAGATACTGTATGTATGCTTTTAAAAGACTGGCCAGCAAAGGCCTCCTTTTCCCCTCTTACCTCCCTAGAACATTAAATAGAAGTGTAGACTTTAGATTACATCCTTATCAGGTTCCAGCTTGTGCTTCCCATCCGCCTCTACCCCTCTTAGCCCCCGTTTTGAGTATGGGTGTCACAGGAACTGAGGAAGAATCTTCCTAATGGATTTGCAGACAGAAATAAAAATCTGAATGCATTTTCAACTCTTCCACACATGTAAAATTAAGACAAAAAGTATAAGAAATTTGGCTAGATTAAAATGATTCTAAAGGCTGAGGGCTTTTTACCTCCATAAATTCTATGCATGAAGGTAAAAAACCTTCTGTGTGCAAACCCCCCCAGCTCATCTCCAATACTCATCTGAGCCAGATTTTGATCCAGCAATGTCCATGAGCACAGCTGCTTCCTTGCTCTCTCCCTCCTCATTGGCTCAGAAACAGCAGCGGAAGCCATTGTTGCTGTCAGAACACTGGCGGGGGACCCAAGAACAGGAGGATCGGGGCTACTCTGTGCAAAATCACTGCACAGAGCAGGTAAATATAACAAGTTTGTTATTTTTATTTTATGTTTTTATTTCCTTTAGTATCACTGTAAGGCTTTAAAGGGGTATCTATTTTTTTTAATCTTTGCCCCTATGTCCTGTCTTCTTTAATATTATTTTGACTCTTCATTTTACCTATAACAAACAACCAGAATCAAACCTGTAGTTGAAGAAAATTGTTGCTATAACTAGGCATATACTGTGGGGTGAACAAGAAACATCTAAGATACCTCCATCCACACTGCATAGCATTGCTGGACAAAATTTCCACCGTGGCTACTGTATTCTGATAACCAGGCACCCAAACAGTGTTTACATGTCATTGGATGCAGGCGCTGATCCAGCTAGCCAGCCAGCTATTTTCCAGCCAACTCCTTTAATTTTTCAATTGAAGGATGAGGGCAGGAGGACACTGATAGGGATACTACACAGTGCATTTTGGCTGGTTTATCAGGGACTAGCCAAAATGCATTCTTTGTGTGACCAGCTTAAGTCTTAATCTAATTCTACAATTACTTTATTGGAGTGATGAAAAACAAATGCAAAGGGCCTGGTGGGCCAAGGTAAGCAATACAATGAGGCAAGCCAGAGTATAAGTAACACAGTTTTTTAAGGCATGTGTACATCAGAGAACGTACAATCTAATCTGACTAGTCAAGGCAGAAGAAAGCAGTTAAAATATAAGCCATAAACGTGTTTCTGAAGGTTAAAATATGTAACGTAGGAACAAGAAGAGAAGAAGAAACTACATGCAGTAAGTGATGAGCCAAAGTCTCACTACTAGAGGGGATGGTTTAAATAAGTAAGGCATGAAATTCGGGGCAAAATAGTTCCTATAGGGAGAGAATAGAAACACAAGACAGTCGCTATAGTGACATTACCTATATGGAACTGACAATCTGGCTGGTAGTCCTTGCACAGGTAACCAGCCGGGCCTGGCTAATGTCAAGAAAAGGAGGAAGGGAAGGGGGTCGTGAGAGGAATGGTGAGAGATAAGGAGGAACAACAGGAGAAGAGGGGGAGTAGGGAGGGGAGAGAAGATAAAAAAGGGAAAGAGGGTATTAGGAATGAGAAGAGGGTATGGAAAGGGTTAGGAGGGGAGAGGGGTAAAGGGGGGGATTCTTTGTTTTCTTCTCCCCACCCCTACGCACTCTTCTCCCCACCCCTAAGTCCAGGTCCTATTTTAGACGTTATGATAAATACAGCTCCTTTCAAATTGTTCATAGCAATTGTTAACATTATCCAGGGCAGGATTGAGAACAAAGTGTTAGACAAAAGATTATGATTGATCGATACTCAGATACTGGTGAGTAAGGCCCAATGTGCCTGCCAGTTGCAAGGCTTTAGATCAGTAAAGCAATCACATCTCATCTGACCCATCTGTCTCTTTTGCTATAAGAGATCATTACTGTTGTGTTTAAAATGTCCCGTAGCTATAAAAGCCATTAATATGTAACAATCGCAAGTGTGAGAAAAATAAGAATGAACACATGTGGTCCACTAAAATATTCGTGCTGTTGGTGGTCTGAGAAGTAAATGTATGTGTTCAAAACCACAGACTAGTTCCATTCTGTTGATGTTGTCTTAGTAAATAACTCCTCCTATGTACCATTTACTTGACTTTTATGTTTAGCAGGGGAAGAACAGGTCAATGTTGATTGCACAGTAATTTTCTGGAACGCAAGATCAACCTTCTGTGCTGATCAGCTGGACTTTCACCTCACATGGCAGCATCAATACGTTGTACACACTACATGAAAGCAGCCCAGAGTTTACTAATCAGGGCATTTTCTGAAAGCCGTGTAATCCTTTTATTCATGGCTCAGCCTGAAGTACAAAGGTGAAATCTGCAATTGATGTAGGAGCTAACAGGATGAAATGGTTAAGGAAATGGTAATGGCTCATATGTTTACCTTCTCTCAAACATGGAGGCCCTGTCAAGGTATAATGGAGTATATACATGACTTGAAGCATAGAATATGTCAGACGGAGGTGCTCCTTCTTTCCCTCATTTTGTATAGCACATCTGTGATACAAAACAGTGTTTTGTTATAAAGTTACAGAGTTGTTAGCTGGAATCCTCTTCAAACAAATGCAAAGGCTTTGTGAACATGCATAAGAAAAAAAAGATAAACAGCAGTGCTCCCTTAATGGGTCAGACAGTGAGAGTATAAAGGATACACAGTAATGCTTTATTTGTCTTAGCTTAAGTGCAATTGAAGTTCTTAAACAACAGACAATTTCCTCTTTGTATCCGGCATTCACATAGTGGCTTTATCATTTTGGTAACTTGTAGCAGTCCTGTAGAATGGGTTGAATCGTTTGCCAATTTATCATTAGTAGCATTAAATTTTGCAGCCACATTATTTTGTGGCTTATTTTTTTCAGCTGCCTGTTTTAGTGCTGGAATATTGTATCCATAAACTACTGAATAAAGAGCTTGTGAAATAAACTTTTATTTCATTGAAAGTACAATAATACCATGTATAGATATATCTTCAAAGTAAGCAGAAGCATATAAAAAACAAAAAGGCATTGGCCATATAGAGCCAAATAAAGGTCATTCTTTCTGGTTATTGATACATTTGAATGAATTGTCTGGTGATAATTGCATTTTAACATTGGGTACTCTGTGTTCCTTACATGATAAACATAGCCTTCAGTTGTATTCAGAGCTAAAGCTACACCAGGAAATATCTAAATATGTATTTGAAATACATTTATTTGCTTCACCAAAAGAAGTGTAACTTGTGATTCACACACCCCTGCCACATTGCATAGCAAATAACCTGAACATGAACTTACAGATCTGCAGCTATAAAAATTATACCATTTTCCTTCTACTCAAGGCTTGTTTAGGTGTGTAATAATGACTTCGCTATAGAATCTATGGCTGTTATCACATCTGTCATGTGTTTCTTTTCTCCAAAATTACAAAATGTTGACAGCTTTAAGGCTGCTAATACTGTACTTGCCAGCTTTGCCATTTCTTTGAAATATGGTAAGCATGGCATAATAATATTACTGTTATACTATGCAAATTCTCCCTTGAGAAGAGACGTTTAAGATGATAAGATCGCAATATACAAATATCTAAATGGTGATTCCGGGATAAGGGGTACATCATTCAATCTTAGGTATGTTAAGAGGACACATGCCCACTCAATGAAGTTGGATGAGTAGCAGTTTAACCTTAAATGGTGCAAGGGGTTCATCACTGTTAGAGCAGTAAGGATGTGGAACTCCCTTCCACAGTTGGTGATATCATGGGAAGTGTCAATAGCTTCAAAAAACTTTTACATGGGTATCTTAAGTGAACGCAATATACAGGGATATGTGAAATGGTAGTGACGTAAATACGTACACACACACACAGTGAATTGGCTGGAACGGTGCCTTTATTCAACCTTACCAACTATGAACCTATGCAAATAACGTAGGTTCACCACTTCAGTAGTAAAGTATACCTGCATTTTAAAATGTTGATATCTATGTAATACTGGTACTTCTTCCTTTTGAATTACCCTGGTCCAGATTTCACCTGAAGCCTTTGTCTTAGTGATAAGATAAAGCATTTGCCTTACCACTAGAGTTCCCAGAACTATAGGAAAAACATACTAGTTGTGGACATCAATTTTGCTCACCTGGCACAGTGTGATATACTTACCTCTTTCCGAGTGCAAGACAAATATAGAACCTATAGGTACCATCCTCTTTATTTTGGCAGTATAATGGTCTTCATTTTTTTATCCAGCATCTAAAACAATGATCAAACTGCAACTTGTTCCTCATGTCGAGGCAGGCGTCAAACATGCTGAGACAATTGCATACAGTGAGAGGTACCAGAACTTAAGGTGAATACTGAATGGGAGATCCATTAAAGGGGAAGAGTGGACCCTCCTCAGACCATTTAGGTCTTAGACTTCACAAACAGACAACAATTTCCCAGCACATTTCCCAGCTAGCCTGCAAATTCCAAAATATTCCCCCAGAACAATCTGTCATTCTTTAATGTTATCTTCTAATAAAGTTTGGAACCCGATTGTTAGTGCCACGGTCACAAAAACTTCTTGGGCTCCTATGCAAAATGCTGTTTGAACCAGAGCCCAACTATAGCGCATTGTTGATCATATTTTAATACTTTGTTAGCTACCATGTTAGGCAAATGGAGGAAAAAAAACATACATTTAGTAGTTTTCTTCCATGAGACTGTAGGTGAGAATGTAAGTTTTGCATTGGAAAATACTACTGTCCACAGTACTGCCATATATAAATATATTCTCTTCTTGCTGAAAATGTTAAATATTCTTCAAGAAGAGTAAAACTTATTTACTTATAAGGATCAATTCCAGGCAATAGTGACCTATAAGAGGTGATCCAGCACCAGGAGAAAAGACAGGTTGGTAACATCCCCCCCAGGAATCCTGTGCACATAGTCCCCATCTAATCAATGCAGTGGTTGCTGAGCTATGTTGTTGGATAGCTAGTCCCGACTGTGGCGATGTTCAATCTCGCTCATGCACGCAGGAGCCCCCGGTCACGGCACGGGCCTTGAAGAAATGGCATGAGCAGGCCGTTCCTTCAGTGTGCATGCGCCGATGACGTCAGCAGCAGCGTATATGGTAAATATCTCTTAAACTGCAAGTTTAGGAGATATTTACAGTACCTACAAGTAAACCTTATTATAGGCTTACTTGTAGGTACAAGTGGTGAAACAGAGTTTACAACCAGTTTAATTAGCTTTTAGATTTTTTTTTTTTTATTTATATTGGTATTTTTCAACTATATTTATTGAGCTTTAATAAATATTTTTTTTCTCCAAACTACTTTAGCTTCTAAAGAAATAGCCATTACCAACGTGTATGCACCTAATTCTCCTGACACTTCTTTTTTCCAGGATCTGGTCTCATGGATAATGATTATCCCTGACACCCTCCACCTGGTGGGAGGGGATTTCAATTCAGTCATGCCATTATCAGAAGACAGATCCCGCGTACGACCATGTACGGCACATATGACTTAGGGTATGACAAAACACTCACCTCTTCTGGCTCAAGTGGTAGACTCCATTAAATTTGTTGACCTCTGTCGCCTAACCCATCCCACCGACCGAATACACCTTTTTCTCACCACCTCACCAGTACTTCTCCCGAATTAACTATTTTTTCATCTCCCGTACTTTGACATATATGACCCGTAACCCTGAGATCCACAACACTAAAATTTCAGACCTTAGTCCAAACTCATTACACCTTACTGATACCAAACCCTCTTCTCCTCCGCCCGCCTGGCGCTTCCCATCGTACCTAGCGGATAAAGATGACTTTCGCCATATGCTGTACACATCGTGGGTAGAGTACACCTCCGCGAATGGTGCGCACGTCACTGACCCGAATCTCTTCTGGGATGCGGGTAAAACATTCCTGAGGGGCAAAATAATTTCCTACACTGATCAATACAAACAACACGCTAGACGACAATACGTTCAGGCTAGCGAAGCTCTGCGGAGAGCTCACCAGCGCCTTTCATTAAACAGGACTGCTGATAATATCCTTGCGTGGTAAAAAGCCAAACATGACTTTGACCTCTGGGCAGAGCAACAAGAGGCTGCTAAAACGGCCTACTCCCCTATCCATTTTCATAGGTTTGGCAATAAGGCAGGCAAACTATTGGCCAAACTATGCTCAGGCCCTAGACGCCCAACTTACATCTCTGCCTTGAAGGACAGTACGGGCAAAGACATCACATCTCCCTCCGCTATTAGTAAGACCCTCGCAGACTACTATACGACTCTGTACGTGGTGGATCCCACGGTAGCCCAAGGGTTCCTCTACCCAGATTAGACCCTTCACACCCTCAACGCTTCCATTTCCATTGAAGACATCCAAATAACTATTGAATCTTTGGCCTCTGCCAAAGCCCCGGGCCCGGATGGCTATACAGCCGAATTTTATAAAGCAACAAAAGATTTTATTCCTGACACACTTAAAATGGTTGTCTACCCATCGATTTGATAGTGTCAAAAAAGAGTTAATATTCCCGGCATGCCGGAAATGCTAGCTGTCTCCTTGATTGTGCTCTCAACCAAACTAGCAAACCATCCAATGGGTGGTGTCATAATAGATTACATGTGCAGCATCATGGCAGTTGCAGATTAAACAGAGGCTAAGATGCCAGCTTCCTTAGCTGAAAACAATAGGAGAGTATACAACCACTTTAAGCATGTCTTCACTGCGATGTGGGAGGGAGAAACGCATCTCCTTACGGGCACACAGGCACACATCAAACTGATTTCTAAAGCGGGCAAGGACCCCCTTCACCCTGGCTCCTACCGCCCGATTTATTTAATTAATGTTGATGTTAAAATCTTATCTAAAGTAATCGCTTTCCGGCTGGCCAAGCTTCTTCCGTCAATTCTCCACCCAGCCCAAGTGGGCTTTGTACCGGGACGCTCTGCCACCCTGAACATTCGGAAGGTCCTGCTTGCGTTGGAATACGCTAAAGCTCACCCAGACAAAGACGTAGTTATCATCTCGCTTGATGCTGAAAAAGCATTTGATAACATTAGCTTCTCTTGATTCTTCGTGGTGATGGACGTCCTGGGGTTCTCTGGCCCAATCATCAGGTTCTTACAACAAATGTATGCATCCCCCTCAGCAAGACTGGTCACACCGGACTTTGTATCTGACACGATTCCTTTGATGAAAGGGACACGACAAGGTTGTCCCCTGTCTCCCCTGCTCTTCACTTTGGCTATTGAACAGTTATCCCGTCTTCTTAACTCCCCCAAAGGCGTCAGTGGCATCTCAGTGGGAGATCGGACCCTCTGATCCGTCTGTTCACGGATGACATACTATTGTTTTCCACAAACCCTCAATCAGACTTTACCAACCTCAAAGACATTTTTGTAGCCTTTCGACTAAGTTCAGGGTTTAGAATCAATTTCACCAAAAGCCAAGTACTAGCACTCCAGCCTCGGCTATCTGACAAGTGGAGATCGGCCTCTCCATTTGCTCTAGCCCTCCATCATATCACGTACCTGGGTATCCACATAGGAGGAAACCCTTCCTCTCTGTATTCCCTCAATTATCCACCTCTTATAACCAAAATTGCAAAGGAGTTGGAAGCATGGGCAACCCTTCCCCTCTCACTCTTCGGGAGATGCCACTTGTTTAACATGGTGTCATTTGCGCGTCTGCTATATCCCCTGCAGACGATACCTCTTCTGCTTAAACATTTAGATGTACAGAAAATTCATAAGGCACTCTTGTCCTTCCTATGGCTAGGCAAAAAAAAAAACACGTATTGCTCTGCAGAAATTGTGTCTTCCCAGGGAGGAAGGAGGTGCAGGGCTGCCCAATATACGATTCTGCAACCTATCGTGCCTACTTAGACAGGGGCTTGATTGGTTGACGGGTAAATCTAGATATTCTAATAATATGCTTGAGGTGCCCTGGCCTCCCCTTATTCTCTCCCAGCCGTCCTTCACTCGAGATTAACTGCATTACCACATGACCTTAAAACGTGTGTGCTGATTAAGGACACAGTTATTGCTTGGAGGGAGGTGCGGAAGCTAACTGGGCATTCCTCTAGTATATCGAATTATCTATCTATACAGGGTAACCCAATGTTTCTGCCGCCCACCATGCACTATTTTTTTTAACTCCTGGAGCACACAAGGTTTAACCAAGGTAACTTCCTTGTATCATAATACACCTCTACAGTTTAAGCCCTTCCAAAGACTCGTACAAGAATTCTCATTGCCGCCCTCTCATGCTTTCTATTACCACCAGTTAGTAGACTACCTCCGATCTTGCCATCACCGGGGGTCGGACCCCCTCCAGCAGTTGTTTATAGATGCGGCTATTGCACGGGACTCCTACTCCATCTCAGAACGGTATCCCTATCTCATTGCTCACCAGTCGGAGAAATACAAGCTTGCTCCATTTCGCAAGTGGTCAACCATCCTCAATGATGAGGAATTGCCGGAAAAAATCCTTGAAGGCTACAGTCGCATCCGTAAGCTTACCATCTCTGAAACTTGGTGTGAAACTCAGTTTAAGACCTTACATAGAGCCTATTACCCATATCGTTATAATGAGGAAAACCCCACCCAAGCACACTGCCCTTGGTGTTCTAAGCAGCGCCCTGCGCTGTTGCACCGTCTCTGGGAATGTTCACATTTCAATGCCTACTGGGACGCCATACTAGCCTACATAGTACAAATCAATCACGACAAAGTCCCTAAAACTCCACTGACGTGTCTTTTCGGGTACGACCCTTCCTTGCCTTCCTCCTCAGCAGCAATTAATCTCTCCCGCTGGACCCATCTGTTCCTCGTAGTCGACCTCCGGACTATCATGCAACAGTGGATTCAACCCACCCTCCCCAACATTGCACATGTGAAAAAGGCAATACTATCACTCTTACAACTTGAGAGACTTGACACCATTGTCCTTAACTTTAAATCCACTGCTCAATTTTTTGCGAAATGGCGTAAATATATGGAAAGCACTTTCACGCAGGAGGACCCCCAAAAATTCATCCAGCCATTCCGCTTCACGGAGTGGTACCTGAAACGTGATGTTGTCAACAAGCTGGGTAAGCTTAGAATCTGCTCTCCACCAGGCCCTTCCTCACTTCAGAACTAGGACCTTTCTTTTGGAAATTCCCTTGACAGACATTATTAGAGAACTTCTACTGTTTTTGTTGCCAGGCTCACCTTATCATCCTCGCTCACCCTAGGCCGCCTGCAGTATATTACCTGAGTCTAAATACACAACTTCCACTCCTAGGTGCGTTATAGTTCTATGTCCAATGTTTGAATGCATGTGTTTTGCTAAGATACTGCATCTACTACATGATCAGGGGTAAATATGTCGCTTAAACACGATCCCCTCCCTGTACTCCCTACCCCCCCATTTATTTCCAACTGCCAACTTCTTGTCTGTGATGTAAGATTTACTTTGTTTGTTGCAATCTATGGCACAGTGTTTTGTTACTTGTACACCCATGTCTTTTGTAACCATGTGAATACTATAATAAAAATATATGGAAACAAAAAATAAAGATTTTTTTGTAACTAAATTACACTGCTTTGACTCTTTAAAGCAGCCTTTTTCAACCAGGGTGCCCAGGTACCCTGGGGTGCCTTGAGGTTCCTTCATGGGTGCCTTGGCAAAATACCAAAAAATGTATCAAAAATTGTATACAAGCCAGCAGTTGGATGAAGCCTGCCTTTTAGTAACACAAAGCCACAGGTTTTCATTATGTACCATTACGACTTTCTAGACACTGGAATCCTAACAACCAATGCCTCCACAGCATCCTTGTTTGATCCTCCTCTGCCCCTCTCCCTCAGCACAGTGGTCACATTAGCTGACTGATGGAGAGAAATTTAGGCAGAAGCGAAACATAGGAATACTAGTGTGGGTAGTGTGCAAAAGTGTATTTGCTTTGGAAGAATAAAGCACATACATTTACAGTTTAGAATGGGGTGCCTCAAGAATGTCAATAATTTTAAAGGGTGCCTTGAGATTGTCTATAATTTTAAAGGGTGCCTTGACTAAAAAAAGGTTGAGAAACACTGCCCTAAAGTACCATCTTTCAGAGGGCTCTGATCCTGGATTTATTATTTTTTGTAGAAACTCTCAGTTTGTGTTGTGAATGATTGCAGCTCGAGAAGAGCGCATTCATTTACAAAAACACAAGCTGACAATAGCACAAGCCAGGTACTACACTAAGCTGTTTGGAAATTGTGTGGTACCTAGATTGTGCTGTTGTCAGCTTGTGTTTTTGTGACATATCTGCCTGGATGTCACACCACTTCCTCAAACTCAACTTGTCCAAAACCAAACTCATAATATTTCCTCCCCCATGTGCCTTTTCCCCTGACTTCTCTGTCAAAAGCAATGGCATAACCATCCACCCATCCCCACATGTCAGGGTGCTTGGCGTTATCCTGGATTCTGAACTCTCCTTTTGGCCCCACATCCAATCGCGTGCCACCTCAACCTCTGCAACATCTCTAAAATACGTCCTTTCCTAACCAATGAAACCACACAGCTCCTGATTCACTCCCTGGTCATCTATTGCCTCGACTACTGCAACTCCCTCCTCATTGGCCTACCTTTAAATAGACTACCCCCCCTTCAGTCCATCATGAATGCCGCTGCCAGACTCATCCACCTTACAAACCGCTCAGCGTCTACCACCCCTCGCTACATATCCCTCCATTGGCTGCCACTCGCCCAACAAATGAAATTCAAAATACTAACAATAAGTTACAAAGCCATCCACAACTCTGCTCCCAGCTACATCACTAGCCTAGTCTCAAAATACCAACCTAATTGTCCTCTTCATTCCTCCCAAGACCTCCTGCTCTCCAGCTCCCTCATCACCTCCTCTCATATTCACCTCCAAGACTTCTCCTGAGCCTCTCTCATCCTCTGGAATTCCCTACCCCAATTGCCCTTTTGTATCACTTGACCCTCCCTCCTAGATTGTAAGCTCTAACAAGCAGGACCCTCTGATTCCTCCTGTATTAAATTGTATTGTAATTGTACTGTCTGCCCTAATATTGTAAAGCGCTGCGCAAACTGTCGGTGCTATAGAATCCTGTATAGTAAAATAATAATAATGAAAGAGCCTTTCTCGAGATAAAATCATTCACAACACAAGGTGACAGTTTTCACTGTAGTAGGCTGCAGCTCAGGACTCTGTGTAAACTAAGCCTAGGTTCACATTGATGCGATTTGGCATGTGATTTGACATGTCAAATCGCATGCTAAATCGGCGGCTATTGTCTACAATGGCACCGTCCGAATCGGTGCGACGCTGCCTTTGCTGCGCCGCACCGAATCCCAAAAGTAGTTTCTGTACTACTTTTGGCAATTTCAGGTGCAATATCCATAGATATCTGTGAAGGAAACCGCGCAGATGTCTCTGAAATCATCGGACTCACTTCAACTGAACTCACACAATTTCATTCCCACAGCAGTGTGAACCCAGGCTAAAGTGGAGAGATAAGGGGACAGGAACTTCATGGGGAGTGGGTGGGGCTCAGTGCTGTTTGTATTCCCCCCCTTCCCCAATAGGAATGCCAGTATTTTTAGCCTATAGGAGGGGTGGAGCTATTGTCAGCATTACAGAAAATAAAGATGTGTGTAAGCCACTCAGGCTGTATGGGATTGAAGTTCAGTGCCGACAGCTGTGAGTGAGAAAGTGATAGATGCCCCGGCGTCGCACATCAAGTTGAAGCCTGCTGTGTGATAGCGAATGGCAGTCTCGGCCTGGACCCCCATTAGGCCATGCCCCCAACACATTTCACTCCGCCCACCAGAGCTTATTCATAAGTAAGCTCTGGTGGGCGGAGTGAAATGTGTTGGGCGTGGCCTGGTGGGGGTCCACCTATCACTCTCTAGAAAAGAAAGATACTTGGATTTTATTGTTGATGAATCTTTAAAGTGTTACTAAACCCACAACAGTAAAATCTGTCTCTATATGCAGAATAGAATGCTTGCTATACTCACTGTGTAACTAAACGGGTTAATCCCCTCTGTATTGTAAAAAGGCTGTTTGATCTTGTATGGCCAGATACTTCCTTCTCGTCCTGTCTACTATATTAGGCTATACTATACTATACTACATGCAGGCAGTGTGGAAAGGTTGCACATGCTCTGTTCAATCTTCCTGTTTCACATGGTCACAGACTGCAGTGCATTTCTAGAGGCAGTTATTGTTTATTTGTGAACTGAGCATGTCATTGGCAAAGCACCAATCAGCTCTGGCCAGATTGTGGGTGAAGGGTCACTGATGCAAAGGAAGTTTCATCATCAGAGAGTGAAATCTCCTCCTACATGAACACTGGGGAAATCCTGGCTCCTTGCAGTTTATCACCTGACTGTAATATACAGATGAATAAAAAGGTATATAGCAGCAGTATTTTGATATAAAAAGAAGATTTAGACACTGTGTGCACTGTGGGAGGGTGGGTGGGGTGAATGGTTTTTATATTGCTGGGTTTAGTAACACTTTAATGCATTCTAGCACCCTGCAGCTTTCCTAAATCATCATGTTCACTAAATTTACTCTAAAAGGAATCGTATAGTGTTTTTTGAGCTATGACTAAGCACCAGGAAAGGTGTGAAACGCATTAGCTGTGCTGTATTTGTTACCTCCATCTTGCTATATGGATTGTCCTATTACATATATGGATCAATAAAGGTGATTTTACTGGAGTGTGGCCATCAAGACTTTCTTTCACTATATATAAGAGTTTTGTACAAATGGTATTCCTTTATGGTCAGGGCTAAAAAAAATCCTTACAACAATATTTTCTTTTCTTTGTTTTCTTTCATCAGATAAATGTTTCCCTTACCACCAATTATAAAAAAAAAAATCTAAAAAAAACACTTGCATATCCAAGTAATCCACTGCATCCACAGCACAAACAGACCACATCACAAGATAAATGTGAGTGCACTTCCTGGAAGCCTGTGCTGTGTAAGTTCCTCTCTCTTTGTGCGTCCTGCATCACCAATCATATTCAAACGTCCACCTTCAAACTTCTAAGGCTGGTTTTAGAAACCAGCTTAACCAGTTGCCGACTGCCCGCGATGGCTTAACGGCAGCAACTTGGTTCGATATTGCAAATTGCCATCAGGTGACGGCGGCGGCGAGATCGCTCACTGTGTTTCAGGGGGTCAGGGAGTGGGTGGGGCGGACTAGATGTCCGCCGGCTACCGGCGATTGTCCCCCCGGAGTGACAGGATCTCCGTGTATGTAAACACGGATGTCCGTTTTGACAGAGGGGGAAGGGATGTAATCGCAGGCTCCCTTTGTATGGGAGCCGCGATCACTCTCCTCCCACAGCCAGCCCAGCCCCCATACAGTTAGAACACACACAGGGAACACAGTTAACCCCTTAGAGCGCCCCCTGCAGGTTAACCCCTTCACTGCCAATGGCATTTACACAGTAATTTGTGCATTTTCATAGCAATAATCGCTGCATAAATGACAATGGTCCCAAAAAAGTGTCAAAATGGTCCGACATGTCCGCTGGAATATCGCAGTCCCGATAAAAATCGCAGAATGCCGCCATTACTAGTAAAAAATAAAAAAAATAAAAACCCCATAAATTTATTCTCATCATTCGTAAACGCGGCAACTTTTGCGCAAACCAATCCATAAACGCAGATTGCGATTTTATATATATATATATATATATATATATATATATACCGTATTTTTCGCACCATAAGACGCACTTTTTTTCCCCCAAAAAGTGGGGGAAAGTCTCCCTGCGTCTTATGGTGCGAATGCTGTAAACCCCCCGCCCCCCCCTCGTCGCCGCCGGGAGCTCGCATTACACTGCGGGCTCCCGGACACCATAGAGCGCTGCTCTGATCTCACACAGTGAGAAGACAGAGCAGCCGTAGTACTTCATTTGGCCACTGGGGCTTCATTCGGCCCCAGTGGTCAAATGAAGTACTGCGGCGGCTGGAGCTGCTTCTTTCTGAATGGGATCTGGCTGCAGAGTGGAGCTCCACTATGCGCAGGGTGATGACATCATCACAGCCCAGTGGTGGCGGGAGATATGAATCTCCCTCTCAGCTCTGTCAGGCTGCATTTCATGGACACAGGTATGTGCTGCATTTCATGGGACTGCTATGTGCTGTATTTCATGGATCCCGGTTTACTTCATGATGCCGACGAGACAGAAGAGTGACACACTCTAGTCTCGTCGCGAGATACCACAGGCCCTCGGGCGTCACATTACGCTCGAGGGCCGCCGCTGCTCCCCCCCCGCCCCCCAAATGTCGTAAGCGTGGTATTCTGCGTCCCTCTGAAAGGGGGTGAAAAACCCCCTTTTTTT
>BLSH010363518.1:994706-1005581 GCA_018402905.1 Glandirana rugosa | reverse complement strand
CTGTATTTCATGGATCTGGTATATGGCTGTATTTCATGGATCTGGTATATGGCTGTATTTCATGGATCTGGTATATGGCTGCACTGGTAAATATTTTAGTACACCATTTGGTTCAGAATATTTTTTTTTCTTGTTTTCTTCCTCTAAAACCTAGGTGCGTCTTATGGTCAGGTGCGTCTTATGGTGCAAAAAATACAGTATATATATAAATATATATAAATATAAATCGGCCAGAACCGAGGAAAAAAATAGTTTTTTTATTTTTATTTTTTGGATATTTATTATAGCAAAACGTATAAAATATTGTTTTGTTTTTTTTGTGCAAAATTGTTGCTCTTCTTTTGTTTATAGCTGCGATCAGAAATGACGCAGAGGTGATCAAATACCACCAAAACATAGCTCTATTTGTGGAGAAAAAAGGACACAAATTTAGTTTGCGTACAATGTCGCACGACCGCGCAATTGTCAGTTAAAGGGACGCAGTGCCGAATCGCATAAAGTGCTCTGGTCCTAAAGTGGGAAATCCTTCCGGGGCTGAAGTGGTTAAAGCAAAACTTTCCACTCTAGTGCTGTGGTGTCTTAGAGCTCCCTCGCCAGACACTGACATCTTGGGCCATCGTCTTTTCTGCTCTGATCTTCTCCTATTTTGATTGGCCAAGCCAATACGTGTGTGTTCCTTTGTCTCGCCAGATGACAAAATTGTACACTGAGCTGCGCAACTCTTCTCATTAAAAAACCTGCGTGCTCGCAATTATTCTTTTTAAATTAAAAGTTCTACTTTAACTAATGACATTTTCTAATATGAGGCTTTCTGGTAGTGAAAGGCAGCATGAAGGTCGTTTTTGAATCACAAACACCATTTTACCAAAGAGGAATGGATGCAGTGATGCTCAACAGCAATGCCAGCATTTGTTGCAAGGATGCCTAAATGTGTCGCTTGTTTTTCAAACACTTCTTAATAAAATTACAGTATGTACTACTTTGTTTAACTTGTGGAATGGAATGTCATGATATATTGAGGAGGTTTTCTCATAAAATAATAGCTTTAGTAAATGAAGCACTCCATGGTGACCTTTGGTGAACATGAATAGCCAAACACAAATGTTGATGCACAAGCAAGCACATTGAGAGGCATGTCCAACATCAACTTATGCTTTTGCTTTTCTGGTTATTTTACTCAACAAAAACAGTAGAACCAATTAGTGAAACAAGCATAGTTGTGAAGGAAGAAAATACTAAGCAGTATGTAGACTGGTAGTAAAAAATAGATATCTGTGTATAATGCAAACTACTGTAGAGTGAGAACCTAAGAACTGATATGTAGGCTAATCATAACATATTCGTTATCCCAACCCAAATCAACCATGGAAGCAGGTAGTTTAGCCGTCAAAAGATGTTGCTAAATGTGTTGGACTTATAGAATTTCTTCCAGCTCACACAAATAACACAGTGGAAACATTTTAATGCCAAATGGCAATTCTATATTGTGCACATTGAGGGTTAAATACGCTTGAAAATTTGCCCCTTCAGATGGTCTAGCTCAGGTAACAAGACATAGTTTAATATGTTCTTTGCTTTAATTTTCACAGCAGTTCTGACAATGTACATTACTTTAAGAAAATGTGTAGAAACAAGATATGTATAGTGATATCACGCATCACATACTGTATCCTCTATAACTAGAACTTAATAGCCCATGCTATGTTCAGTTCAGTTTTGTTGCTTCCTTTTTTCTTATAGAATTCAGTACAAGGACATTCAAGCATAAACACATGTGTAAATGTAATGATTATGGAAGTTCTGCTCTTAATAATACAAAAATCACACACAAGACCAAAGACGACTATCATATAAACAAAAGGTTTTTCTGCCCCTTTGACACCCACATACGTTTTTCCATATGCCAATATGCAAACATATTAATAACAGGTTAGGCCTAAATCTACCTGATGACATTTGATCTTAGCTTATCCTGATTATTTCAGCAGCATTTTTTTTCACAGAGGAAAAGGCTCATGTATTTTGCAGGCAATTGCTATTGTTCCCTTTGATGAGGCTTGAGCTGGGTGTATCTGCATAGCACACAGACATAAACAAATTAGTTTGATTTGAACGTTTATGTCTGTGAGGGAATCAAGACATCATTTAAGGCGTATGTAAACCCTAGCAAGGACCTTCTATTAAATGCAAAAAGGTACCGCGCTCATCCAGCAGTTATCATACATACAGAGATATCTCTCTCGTATGGTAGATGTAATCTCTCCAGAACAAAATTATCCTAGAGGTGATACTTACTGCATTATTAAATCATAGCGCTTGTAACATTTACTAATGCTCTAATAGGCCACAGTCTTAGTCCTAAGGCTATGTGATGTATTGTTACGCCAAAAAATCTTGAACGTGATTTTATAACCACCCAAAATATATTGTTCAGGATGTGAATCCTGTAGGTGTCTCGGGAATGGACTTGCAAGATGGTATATATAGGATTCACATTCCCGAGACACCTACAGGATTCACATCCTGAACAATATATTTTGGGTGGTTATAAAATCACGTTCAAGATTTTTTGGCATAACAATACATCACATAGCCTTAGGACTAAGACTGTGGCCTATTAGAGCATTAGTAAATGTTACAAGCGCTATGATTTAATAATGCAGTAAGTATCACCTCTAGGATAATTTTGTTCTGGAGAGATTACATCTACCATACGAGAGAGATATCTCTGTATGTATGATAACTGCTGGATGAGCGCGGTACCTTTAGTATTGTATAAGTGTAACATTGTATTAGTTATACTGTCATACCAGCTGCTCCTCCCTATCTTTTGATTTTTCTCCTAGGCGCGGGTAAACTTGTTTAGATTTGTCAAGGACCTTCTATTATTTGTTCCCTTTTGGTTTCCTTAATATACCTTTGAAAGCCTTTTGTTATATTTGTTCAATAAGTGCAAAAAATATCTGTTGATTTTGCCAGAAATCTCCGGAGCTGATAACTTCTCTGCTTGTGTTGAAGGAGTGGTTATGAAGGTTGAGGGGCAACCTAGGGTGCCAATGCTGCTCTTTCTTGGTTACAGTATAGTCGTATGATTGCCATCCTAGAATGGCAAGTGTATAATTGTCAGGAACACCATGTAAAATAAAGAGAAAACAATTTGAAATAAAATGCAGACATCAAAGGACTAGTAAGATTCAATATATATTGCATTTTTGCTCTTGAATTAAAAAAAAAAAACATTTTAAAAGAGAAGTATGGGTTTTCTTTTTATTTCAAATTCATACCTACCTATGTGGATGCAGCATCGGTCCCCAGTCGCCTCTAAGACTAACACCGCCAATCGCTCTGTTCTCACAGCTTCACGAGCAGAGGGTCAGTCACTGGCTATCTGCTCTGCCCAACCCCCACTCACGCTCACTGGAGTGCTGGGCTGTGGATGGGATGGGAGCGGCCAGCTCAGGCTCTCAGCGGGTGGCAGTCCAGGCATGTGGGTGGATCCTGACCATAATGTCACCATTCTTCCCGAGCCTGGACCGGCTCTGTGATGTCAGCTAACAGCAGGCTTTAGCCCGCTGTCTGCTGTAAAACGGGTCACAGGAGTGCAGAATATATTGCACTCATATGATCCATAGGAGAATTGCAGCCAAACAAGCTTTGGCTGTACTTCTCCTTTGAGTATTATACTTGCAGTGCACATGATCACAAGCCATCCAAAATAAGTTATATCAATGAAAGTAACAAATCTTCTGGTAGCTATTTGTATTTTTAGCATAAAGAAATGAGTCCTGAAGATCCAGCTAAGTTTGACTTCATGCTTTTTTCCTTGTGTAATTTTTTTTTTACTTTTTTACTTTTGAGATAAAATGATTTGATTGTATCTATTTTATTTTCTCTTGTGCCATCTTTAAATTCTCATGCTAGTTATAGTTTTCTTTGAAACAACATATGTTTCATTTACCAGTAGAACTAAAAATGTTGTTGCATTTTTTTTATTATTTTGGAAATGTAAAGGCCTTTCAATTTAATTTCAAGTTCTACAATTCAGATACTGTATAGTCAGTAAATAACTCATTGAAGAATTTTCCCATGAACCAGGTCAATCATGAACATCATTCACAGAAAATTAACTTAATGACATGTTTTCATTACTAACAAACACCGGATGAAAGTAAGAAGTTTTTTTCTTTAGTGTGACATGTAGTAACATATGTTTAGGGAATGATCCAATTGGCCCAGAGAAAACAGAATGACACAGAAAGCATTTGGTGTGGAATTCTCTCACTTAGGAAGTAATTACAATGTTTCAGGCATTCTTCCCCGCTTGTTGTATTTAAGGTGTCAACCAAAGGAATGATAATAAGAAGGCAAAGTTGTACTTTTATAGAAAGTTACAGCATAGACATGCTTAATGCTAATTTGCAAATTAGTATTTGAATAAAATGCTGTACATGAAATAATTGCGAACAGTCACAAATTGAAATTAATGTAAAGACAATTTGATCTTATCCACGTTTATTCGTACACCCTAACTTCAATGAAAAGAAATAAGTTGCTTTATCATGTTCTTGTGGTTCTGATGTTATAACATTATTTAAGGCAATTGTTATCAAGCTCAAAAGTAAAAGATACACATTTTGCTTGACAAAACAATGCTGACATTTGAGCTTGTGTTTAGTAGAAATTAATCAAAGGGAGAAGTATAATTCATCAAAGTGATTTTTCAGTAATCCATCTAAGCAAAACATATTGTAGATGCTGATCAAATTAGAGGATCATCAAATTTATGACATATCACAATATACGGAAATATTATAATGTTTTAAAAAATCCATATATTTTATGATTAACCACTTCAATACAGGACGTTTATACCCCCTTCCTGCCCAGACCAATTTTCAGCTTTCAGCGCTATCACATTTTGAATGACAATTACTCTCTCATGCTACACTGCACCCAAACAAAAATGTTATCATTTTTTTCACACAAATAGAGCTTTCTTTTGGTGGTATTTAACCACTTCCATACCGGGCCTGTTTTTTGGGTTCTGTGTTACGACTGAAAAACAGGTATTTTTGCTATAAAATTACTTAGAAGCCCCAAACTTTATATATATATTTTTTTTTCTAACACCCTAGGGAATAAAATGGTGGTCATCGCAAAACTTTGTCACACCGTATTTGCGCAGCGGTCTTCCAAGCGTGCATTTTTTTAAATAAATTCAGTTTTTTTAGTTAAAAAATAAGAAAACAGTAAAGTTAGGTCATTTTTTTTCCATATTGTGAAAGATAATGTTACGCCGAGTAAAATGATACCCAACATGTCATGCTTCAAAATTGCGTCCGCTCGCGGAATGGCAACAAACTTTGCAACTTAAAAATCTCTATTGGCGACGTTTAAAAAATTCTACAGGTTAGCAGTTTTGCGCTACAGAGGAGGTCTAGTGCTAGAATTATTGATCTCGCTCTAACGATCGCGGCGATACCTCACATGTGTGGTTTGAACACCATTTTCATATGTGGGCGGGACGTACGTATGCGTTTGCTTCTGCGCGCGAGCTCGGCGGGACGGAGCGCTTTAAATTTTTTTTTTTAATCATTTCCCTTTTTACTTTTTATTTTTACACTGTACTTTTAAAAAAAAAATTTTATCACTTTTATTCCTATTACAAGAAATGTAAACATTCCTTGTAATAGAAAAAAGCATGACAGGTCCTCTTAAATATGAGATCTGGGGCCAAAAAGTCCTCACTTCAATGCAAAAAAAAAAAAAAAAAAAACTGAAAAAAATGACAGGAATAAAAAAAAAAAACGGGCCCTTTAAGACTGTTGGGCGCACGTGACTAATGACGTCATTTCCGCCCGGCCGTGTTATGGAGCCGAGTGAGCGGCTTCAGCCGCTCAGTCGGATCCCGGACACTGGGGTGAGTGGATCGGATCATCTCCCCTGCTGCCGGCGGGTCCGGTAAGCGGCGGAGATAACTGGAAAGCGGCGGGAGGGGGGGCACCTCTCCCGCCGCTGATAAAAGTGATCTTGCAGCGAATCCGCCGCTAAGACCACTTTTATCATGTGCAGAATCGTCTGCAGAAAAAAACGGTACCTGAATGGTGCCTGCAGCTGCAGGCACCATTCAGATATCACTTCTCAAAGGCAGGACGTCCTAGTACGTCCACCCTTAGAGAAGTGGTTAAAGAACCTCTGGGTTTTTTATTTTTTGCGACATAAGTGAAAAAAGTGCAAACATTTTGAAAAAAAAAACACTTTTTTTTTTTTAGTTTCTATGATAAAATAAGTAAAAAAAGTAATTTTTGTTCATACATTTGGGCCAAAACCTATACTGCTACCAATCTTTGGTAAAAACAACCCAAATAAGTGTATATTATTTGGTCTGTGTGAAAGTTATAGAGTCTACAAGCTATGGTGCCAATCATTGAAAATTGATCACATCTGATGCACTGATGGCCTATCTCATTTCTTGAGGCCCTGAAATGTCAGGAAAGTCCAAATACCCCCCAAATGACCCCTTTTTGAAAACTAGACATTCCAAGGTATTTAGTATAAGGCATGGCGAGTTTTTTGAAGTTGTACTTTTTTCCCACAATTCTTGGGAAAATTAAGATTTTTTTTTTTTTTTAAACAAAATTGTCATAACAACAAGTTATTTCTCACACACAGCATATGCATACTTAAAATTACACCCCAAAATACATTCTGCTACTCGCCCTGAGTATGGTGATACCACATGTGTGAGACTTTTTCACAGCCTGGCCACATAGAGCGGTCCAGAGGCATTATGAGTCTTTTGTACGGTTCAATTTTATCCACAGGTCTTCGCAAAACGTGGAAAGAAAATTAAAACGTATTTTTTTTTCACAAAGTGGTCAATTTATATGATATTTTGAACACATAGCATGTATATAGCAAAAATAACCCCCCAAAATATATTCTGCTACTCGTCCCGAGTATGGCGATACTACATGTGTGAGACTTTTTCACACCCTGGCCACTTAGAGGGGTCCAACATGCACCGTCAGGCATTCTAGGAGCAGAAATTTCACATCTAAATTCCTAATGACCTATTGCACTTTTGAAGGCCCTGGAGCACCAGGACAATGGAATTACCCACAAAATGACCCCATTTTGGAAAGCAAACGTATATTCTATGAGGCATTTATGAGTCTTTTGAATGGCTCATTTTTTTCCACAAGTCTTCGAAAAACGTGGAAAGAAAATGAAAACGCTTTTATTTTTACACAAAGTGGTCAATTTATAAGGTATTTCTAACACATAGCATGTATATAGCAAAATTAACCCCTAAAATATATTCTGCTACTCGTCCCGAGTATGGCGATACCAAACGTGTGAGACATTTTCACACCCTGGCCACATACAGAGGCCGAACATGCAGTGAGTCAGGCGTTTTAGGAGCATAAATTACACATAAAATTTCATTGATACCTATCACACTTTTGAAGGCCCTGGAGCACCAGGACAGTGGAATTACCCACAAAATGACCCTATTTTGAAAAGCAAATACCCGAGGTATATTCAATGAGGCATGGGCTGCAGATAGGTACTCGGGTACTCTGATGGGCTGCAGATAGGTGCTCAGGTATTCTGATGGGCTGCAGATAGGTACTTGGATACTTTGATGGGCTAGAGACAGGTACTCTGGTAATCTGATGGACTGGTAAATGGTACTTGGGTACTCTGATGGGCTGCAGATAGGTACTCGGTTATGGGTTGGTGACAGGTATTCGGGTAATCTGAAGGGCAAGTGACAGGTACTCGAGTACTCTGATGGGCTGGTGACAGGTACTCGGGTACTCTGATGGGCTGGTGACAGGTACTCGGGTACTCAGATGGGCAGATAACAGGTACTCGGGTATGCTGATGGGCTGGTGACAGGTACTTTGGTACTCAGATGGGCAGGTGACAGGTACTCGGGTACACTGATGGTCTGGTGACATGTACTCAGGTACTCTAATGGGCAGGTGACAGGCACTCGGGTACTTTCGTAGGCTGGTGACAGGTACTCAGGTTCTCTGATGGGCAGGTGACAGGTATTCGGGTACTCTGATGGGTTGGTGACAGGTACTCGGGTACTCTGATGGGCTGGTGACAGATATTCGGGTACTCAGATGGGCTGGTGACAAGTACTCGGGTACTCTGATGGGCTGGTGACAGGTACTCGGGTGACAGTACTCTGGTACGCTGATGGGCTGGTGACAGGTACTCGGGTACTCTGATGGGCAGGTGACAGGTACTCGGATACTCTGATGGGCTGGTGACAGGTACTCGGGTACTCTGATGGGCTGGTGACAGGTACTCGGGTACTCTGATGAGCTGGTGACAGGTACTCGGGTACTTTGATGGGCAGGTGATAGGTACTCTGATGGGCCGGTGACAGGTACTTGGGTACTTTGATGGGTTGTTGACAGGTACTCTGAGGGGCGGGTGACAGGTACTGGGGTACTCTGATGGGTTGGTGACAGGTACTCGGGTACTCAGATGGGCAGGTGACAGGTACTTGGGTACTCTGATGGGTTGGTGACAGGCAATCGAGTACTCAGATGGGCTGGTGACAAGTACTTGGATACTCAGATGGGCTGGTGACAGGTACTCAGGTACTCTGATGGGCTGGTGACAGGTAGTCGGGTACTCAGATGGGCTGGTGACAGGTACTCGGGTACTCAGATGGGCTGGTGACAGGTACTCGGGTACTCAGATGGGTTCGTGACAGGTACTCGGGTACTTAGATGGGTTGGTGACAGGTACTCGGGTACTTTGATGGACAGGTACTCTGGTGGGCTGTGACAGGTACTTTGATGGGGTGGTGACAGGTACTTTTTATTGGGGGGTTATCAGTGTGTGACAGGGAGAACACGTAAACAGCTTGTTACCGCGGTTTGTTTACATCATGTGACCGACTGTGATTGACACAGCCGGTCACGTGGTAAAGAGCCAATTCCATTGGCTCTTTACACTGATCGTAGCTGGGCTTTGTCCGAGAGATAAGCCTCAGCCCAGATCGCCGCGCTGCGCGCCCCCAGGGGCATGCACAAGCGGCGTGCACGTGGAGGTCGGTAGTGATCGGCTGTGATTGGACACAGCCGGTCACATGGTAAAGAGCCAAATCTATTGGCTCTTTACCCCCATCGGGGGGACACGACCCCCAGGGACACGATCGATCCGAGATTGCCACGCTGCAGGCCCCCTGGGGCCCTCAGTAGCGGCGAAAAAGCGGCCGACGTCATATGACATCGGCCCGGATCGACGAGGGGTTCCTGCCGACGTCATTTTACAATGACTCGGTATGGAACGGGTTAAAATACAGTTGTTGCGCTAAAAGCAAACCACTTTGTCTAGATGTCATCCGTCAGCTACAGCCAGGTCTCCTCCTCCTTAGCACCTCCTTAGCGAGATACGACTTTACCATTATAACTTTGAAGAAAGATGAGAGGCTGTAATAGTGGCTTATTTGTGTCAGACATTTGAGAACACAGTCAAGATCTGCAGAGGCATCACGACTTACATGGCATCTGATTGCTGAACTTGCATTTGAATTCAGAGAGCACATAATTACACTGGATGATGCCCGAAAGAAGATTACTTCACCTTCTGAACAAAAAAGCAGATGAAGGCATTGTCAGTGTGAAAGTACTGTGAACTCCAAAACCATTTTAGAGTGGGGAAGGGCTAGCAACCCTGTGAATTGAAATAAAGGAGTCTTCCAATGGGGATAAACGTGGTAGAGCCAGCTGTCCAAGAGAGAATTTGCCTCTCTTTGGAGAGATTGCCTTTCACTTCCTGGTGTGTCTATGGTACAAGACTTGAAGGGAAATCTCCCCATTGGGACAAATGAAAACCCAACTTTTTAAACTTTTCTTTACAGCACTTGAAGCTTAAAAAAACAAAAAAATTACCAAAGATCTACTGTTGCCCTGCATACATGCACTTAACATCAAAAATATATCTGATGCTAATATATTTAGATGCCACCTTCTATATACATTATATCATGTGTAATTTTGGCTGTCCTCATTTATAAGTAAAACAGCAAACAATATATAGAAATTGTTTATATTTTAAACACCGAGGCTCCAATTATCCGTACGCAAAATTTTGTATCAAATATTCTGTCCACCAGCCTCCTTTGTAAAACATTAATTCAGCATGTAATTATTTTGACAGCACATCCAGGAAGGTGACACCATTTTCTTGATTAGAGTTAATAAATTCAGCTGTGACACCTCAATGCACTGTTTAATTTGTGCAACTATGAGGCAAATGAGGTTTAACCCATTCAGATCCGCACTTTTGCCGAAGTACGGCTCCAGAGCGGATCTGAATTGCCGGGCGGACGTCCATGGACGTCCTGGTCATGTGCGCGCTCCTGACGCGCACTTACAGGCAGCGGCGCCCGCTGCGTGGGTGTGCCCATGGGTCGGGCGGACTTGATGTCCACCCGAGACCCGCTATCCTGTCAGACCTGCAGAACGGGGAACCGCCGATGTAAACACGGCGGTTCTCCGTTCTGTTGAAGGCAAGGGACCCACACAAGATTGACACCCCCCCGCCCCGACCAGTCCTGTATTGTCTAGATTGACTAGGGTCACTGTCCCTAGTCATCTAGACAGAACAGGGGAAGTTGTCTTGCCTCTTGGCGGCACAAATGTAGCCGCCAAGGGGCAAGACGTCCAGACTGTCCTATCGCCCAGAGCCCACCTGTAGTTCAGGCGGGCTGGGTACCCGTGTGGGTGCGTCGCCCGCGGCGACGGACATTCACGCGCAGTCCTCGCGCGTGTACTGGTCCTGCAGGTACCTGCAGGCGGGCCGTTAAGTCTAGGCGAGACCTCGGCATGAAGCCGTTTTCAC
>BLSH010363518.1:950129-964878 GCA_018402905.1 Glandirana rugosa | reverse complement strand
GTCTCATCCATGTGGCCACCATTATTTTACAGCACTTAACCCTCTTGGGCATGGAGTTCACCAGAACTTCAAAGGTTGCCACTCTTCCACTCCTCCACAATGACATCACTGAGCTGGTAGATGTTAGAGATCTTGCGCTCCTCCACCTTCCGTTTGCACAGATGCTCAATAGGGTTTAGGTCTGGAAACATGCTTGGCTAGTCCATCACCTTTACCCTCAGTTTCATCAGCTAGGTAGTGGTCATCTTGGAGGTGTGTTTGGGGTCATTATCATGTTGGAATACTGCCCTGTGGCCCAGTCTCTGAAGCCAGGGGATCATGCTCTACTCTGCAGTATGTCACAGTACATGTTGGCATTCATGGTTCCCTCAATGAACTGTAGCTCCCCAATGCTGGCAGCATTTATGCAGCCCCGGACCATGACACTCCCACCACCATGCTTGACTGGAGGCAAGGCACACTTGACTTTGTAGTCCTCACCTGGTTGCCGCCACACACGCTTGACACTATCTGAACCAAATAAGTTTATCTTTAGAAGAGGCTTCCTTCTGGGACGACAGCCATGCAGACCAATTTGATGCATTGTGCGGCACATGGTCTGAGCACTGACAGGCTGACCCCCCACCCCTTCAACCTCTGCAGCAATGCTGGCAGCACTCATACATCTATTTTCCAAAGACAACCTCTGAATATGACTCTGAGCATGTGCACTCAACTTCTTTGGTCGACCATGGTGAGGCCTGTTCTGAGTGGAACCTGTCCTGTTAAACCACTGTATGGTCTTGGCCACCATGCTGCAGCTCAGTTTCAGGGTCTTGGCAACATTCTTATAGCCTAGGCCATCTTTATGTAGAGAACCAAATCTCTTTTTTCAGATCCTCTGAGAATTCTTTGCCATGAGGTGTCATGTTGAACTTCCAGTGACCAGTATGAGAGAGTGAGATCAATAACACCAACTTTAACACACCTGCTCCCCATTCACACCTGAGACCTTGTAACACTAATGAGTCACATGACACCAGGGAGGGAAAATGGCTAATTGGGCCCAGAGTGTCAATATTGGAACCAAAGTGTGTGGCCACCATTATTTTCCAGCACTGCCTTAACCCTCTTAGGCATGGAGTTCACCAGAGCTTCAACGGTTGCCACTGGAGTCCTCTTCCACTCCTTCATGACGACATCACGGAGCTGGTGGGTGTTAGAGACCTTGCACGCCTCCGCCTTCCATTTGAGGATGTCTCACAGATGCTCAATAGGGTTTAGGTCTGGAGACATGCTTGGTCGGTCCATCACCTTTACCCTCAGCTTCTTTAGCAAGGCAGTGGTCATCTTGGTGGTGTGTTTGGGGTTGTTATGTTGGAAAACTGCCCTGCGGCCCAGTCTCCGAAGGGAGGGGATCATGCTCTGCTTCAGTATGTCACAGTACATGTTGCCATTCATGGTTCCCTCAATAAACTGTAGCTCACCAGTGCTGGCAACACTCATGCAGCCCCAGACCATGACACTCCCACCACCATGCTTGACTGTAGGCAAGACACACTTGTCTTTGTACTCCTCACCTGGTTACCACCACACACACTTGACACCATCTGAACCAAATATGTTTATATTGGTCTCATCAAACCGCAGGACATGGTTCCAGTAACCCATGTCCTTAGTCTGCTTGTCTTCAGCAAACTGTTTGCGGGTTTTTTTGTGCATCATCTTTAGAAGAGGCTTCCTTCTTGGACGACAGCCATGCAGACCAATTTGATGAAGTGTGCAGCATGTGGTCTGAGCACTGACAGACTGACCCCCACCCCTTCTACCTCTGCAGCAATGCTGGTAGCACTCATACGTCTATTTCCCAAAGACAACCTCTAGATATGATGCTGAGAACGTGCACTCAACTTCTTTGGTCGACCATTGCGAGGCCTGTTTTGAGTGAAATATGTCCTGTTAAACCACTGTATGGTCTTGGCCACCGTGCTGCATCTCAGTTTCAAGGTCTTGGCAATTTTCTTATAGCCTAGGCCATCTTTATGTAGAGCAACAATTCTTTTTTTTTAGATCCTCAGAGTATTCTTTGTCATGAGATGCAATGTTGAACTTCCAGTGACCAGTATGAGAGAGTGAGAGCGATAACATCAAATTTAACACACCTGCTCCCCATTCACACCTGAGACCTTGTAACACTAACGAGTCACATGACATTGGGGAGGGAAAATTGCTAATTGGGCCCAACTTGGACATTTTCACTTAGGGGTGTACTCACTTTTGTTGCCAGCGGTTTAGACATTAATGGCTGTGTGTTGAGTTATTTTGAGGGGACAGTAAATTTGCACTGTTTTACAAGCTGTACACTCACTACTTTACATTGTAGCAAAGTGTCATTTCTTCAGCGTTGTCACATGAAAAGATATAATATATTTACAAAAATGTGAGGGGTGTACTCACTTTTGTGAGATACTGTGTATATATGTGTTTATATATATATATATATATATATATATATATATATATATATATATATATATATACACACACACAGTATCTCTCAAAAAAAAAAAAAAACACACACACACACACATATATATGTGTTTTTTCTATGGGAGTACTGGGGAAAATAATGTATATACAGCTGATGGGATATATGAGTGTGGAGAGGATGTGTATATATAGGAGTAGACAGGGAGGATAGTGTATATATAGTTAGGGTGTGAGTGTAAGTTATGTATGGATACTGGAGAGTTGGGGTTGTATAAGTGGCTGCTGAGGAGGTGGCACTCAAGTTTACGTTTAGACCAAGTGTTGGGCCGCTATGATTAAGCCCCAAAAAGGGCAGAATGAGAAGTTCTCTACAGGTGGAGAACAGGAGCTGAAGCCTTCTTGTACTCATTTTATTCACATTCATTTACCAGGGAGTCGGTGTCTGTGTACAGACAACTGCCATTTAGTTGAAAAGAAAGCCAGACCCATGCCTGTAGATAGTTTTAATATGGTAGCTATTTAGAAAAATACGCAAAAGGCTAAAACCCATCACATTTCTTTGTTTTCCCTATCATTTTTAAAGTGTGTATTTGCCCACTAAAGTACTTTCTGTAAAGTATGATTGCATAGATTTCTTTATTCTGTGAGATGGATAATGAACAGAAAATCACATTTTTTATAAAGTGCAATATGCAGTCTCAAATATATTGCCCAGTTCTGAAGAATTGTCTGTCTACCTCGAGAGTGCTTTCACTATCTCATGACTGAATTTTGGCTTTTCCGCTTCCCACACAACTACATGTATTTGTCTTACAGAAAAAAATGGACATTTGATCTGATTATATTAACACTGTTTTTATTCAAACTCACAAAGCCAGCTCTGAATACTAACGAATCAATTACTGAATCAATTGTGGTTGAATTTTCTCGGCTTGGAGGCAAAACAGAACACTTCATTGCTCAAGTGATGTCAGAATAAATTTAGCATAGCCAAGCAAGGGCTCTGATCAAGGAGAACCAAGCTGAGAAAAGTTGTCCACATGCCGAGCATTTAATACCATTTTAATGTTGCCTCAGTGGACTTTCCCATTTGCACAGATGTTTTAAGGCCTTAAATAATTGATTGACTAAAAACAAGTTCTATATTTATTTACAGCAGTACTATAAAGTAATGATAATTTTACAGTACATATACAGAGGGTAAGTTTGCAAGAATGCGCACTATAGGCCAAGAGACATTAGGAGCGAGAAAGTGGTAAACTTGGTTATGCCACACTCTGTGGGAACAGCTATGGGCACTGCTGAGGGTGCAAATGAATGCAGAAAGCAAGTTAGTTGCCGCATAGTATAAATAGGCCAGTTTACCACTAATTGCAGTACAAGATTAGAATGCAAATGCCATAAACGGTTTACACTTTTATTAAAAGGCGCTTGTATTCAACAGGATGCTGCAGCTGTAAGCAATGGTTGTGCTTAAGTTTGTCCCACCGTACATCATGGTCTCTTTTGCTGGACTTTATAAAAAAGCCTGCAAGAAAAAAATAATACTTACCTTTAACTCTTTATCAGTTAGGCTTGCTGAAGAATCTTAAGCATCTGAATGCATGCCCATTTAATTAAATCCATGATTTGATTAGAAGTTTGTTGCAGCTGTAAAGTGTATGTAAACCTAAAAAAATTCAGTGAATGGTAGCTTTTCTATATCTGTGAGAACTGTACTTTTTCTGTATTTTTGCTTGCCTTTTCCTCTAATGCTACCTGGTGGCCCTGTCCATAAGTAATTGTATATCAACATCCTCTATTAGGGTGGCAAATCTCATTGAATGTCTGTCAATGTAGGAGCACCTGTGCCAAACTCTTAACAGCCTAATTTCAATCTAGATTTGTGTTGTCCGTTTGATCCTCTATGCACACAGTAATTAGATAACGTTTGCGTAAAGCTATGTCTGTGAGATAGCCTGTATATCAAGGACATGATATAAATTGCTGAACTTTGTTATTAGTAGCTCATCTTACACTTCTCTATTGCAGTAATAGCAGACTTCCCTTTACGCAAGGGGTGACCTCATAACATGCTATTGAGTCTAATCATCAACTGTAATCACAAGATAGTATAGGTTACTCCATCCATCTGAGTCATCAGAACCATAACCCAGACTGGAGAGTTTGTGTATCTGAGTAAACTAAGTATTTCATGTAGTACATACTTCTAAGTAGATAGCCTTGCTGTTGCTGAGATTTTAAAGTCAACCCAGAGGCTAAAAACAGAAGGATTTCAAGTAACTTCTCCTGTTTTACTAAGAGTGAAGTCTGAAGTGTAATTACGTTTCCAGTGATTCATCTGTATAACACCCTGGGTTATTTTACATTAGCAGCATCTGGTTTCAATGTGTACAGTGGTTCCTGAATCGTGATTGACATCTGCATTCACCTAATAAAGCTGGTAGTGCAGATGTATAGTCAGGCCCTCTCTCTTTCCATGAGCCTGTTCAGGCATATTTTGTGTTTAACCCTAAGTCAGAACAAGCATTAAAACAGTTCATACTTTCCACTAAGTAAATAAGTTGTTACAAATAATCCACCCAATGAAGGTTTTCCTTCTTTCTCGGACCACTTCCATTTTCAGAAACATTGAAAGGAAGGGTCCAGGTTTGAGACTCTTGTTCTCTTCTACTAGTTTTATATTGGAATGATTGCTATGCTTTGATATTCCATAATTTCATGTCCCTTAAACCAGGTGGCACAGCAATTCACTGTCATGTATTCGTGCTCATGAAAGTGAGTTTAAGGAGAAAATTATGTCACTCGCTATTTTGCAGCAGCTTGGCAGATTTCCATTAAGCTGTTCTATTTTTTCCCCTCTTTATTTTTTTATTTATTTTTTTTTAACAAGAAAATGTTTCTGAGACTAAACATTTCATACGTTCTGCCTCATTTGTCAAATTCACATATGCCATTTAGGCCTCTGACATATATCTATGATCGCATACCATTTCAATCCACCAAGCTAATTCTGACTTAGGGAGTTCTCAGAAGCCAGACAAAAGGGTTATTTAGAACCCACAAGTGTGTATTTGGTGGATCATATTCAATACTTTTGCTGCTGTGCATATTTCTATTTATGTAAGTGTAACATGTAATGTGTTGCATGCATTGATTGGAAATCAAATTTGTTTACAGTAATGCGTTAAGCTAGCATAAGGGTGACATTTGTATTGGTTATGGTTAAGTTTGGCTTAATAAGGGAATGATCATGGTTGTTCTGTGACCAATTTGTCCCCTAATTTTTGTATAACAAGGACTTTTAGGATGATTGTTGGTATTTCTCCTCATAGTTTCACTGGAGTACATTTTACATATGTGCAGCTTTTATTTTACAAAATAGCTTGTGTAGAAACTATATACATCAAAATGGACTTTTCCTTAAAAAAAGTGTTTCTTTGGAGGTGTATGGGTAATAGACTGAACAGCATTTAGATTATTTGTTCTACTTTTGTTAAAGTATAACTAAAGGCAAAAGTTGTGTTTTTTAGTTTTGGATAGAGTGGAGATGGATTAGAACTCCTGTCAGTTTTTATTGCTGTCTGTGCCCCCAATAGGGAGATTCACCCTCTCAGTTTGTTCTGTTTACTATTATCATTGAAAGTATAAAACATTCCAAATTTTAGGTTGTCCCCAGAAAAGTAATAGAGGGGAAACCTTCCATTCGGGACATTAGTTCTGGTCAACCGGGGGTTACCAATGGATTCCCTTAATTTGCAAGGACTTCCCCTCACTTCCTGTTTCTTTAGCTATGGGACAGGAAGTGAAGGGAAATCTCCAAATTGGGACACCAATGGCGAAAAAAAATCTGATGGGGTTATAGCCCTCCCTTGCTCTATCCAAAGTAAAAAAATGTTTTGTCTATAGTTCTACTTTAATGTTAACCCTTTCCTGGCCCTTTAGGAACTTCTAGATGCCGGGCATTTGGGTTATGTGACTGCTGTGATTGGCTGTCACAGTGGTCACATGATGGGAAAGCTCCCGATCGCAAGTATGCTTTGGGAGCTTTCCAGTCCCCGCTGCAGTGTGCGCACTCTGAGCACAGTTTTGTGTTTATATGTGTGCGGTCAATAGGAAGAGGTCAACTTTGTGCCTTTTTTCCACAAATGTTGATACTTCGATCACCCTAAAACAGTACATAATAGAAAACTGGAAATGTATTTAATTATGGCTACAATTTTTACATTGATGTACATTATACATAAAGCTGAACTTGCAGCAAACAGTTAGATACATAGCTTAAAAACATATGCATGATCAAAGGAATTGTATTTGTGCTCATCTAGTCCTGTGGTCCAAGAACCCCTGCCAGACAGCCTTGCCAGGTTAGTGACTTTCTTTTCTCTGCTATGGCTAAGAAATACTACTTGGTCAGCAAGCTACCACTATCAATGTGTGGACAGTGTAAGAGAAGCAACACCCCTGGGCCCCTTCTTTTTTAAGCATTCTCACGCTGCTAACTGACCATGAAAATCAACAGAGCTCTGACTGGCTTAGGTTGTTGACTGTCCCTTTCCCGAGCCAATAGAGTGTAGCTGAGCCTGACATTATAAGAGGTTGTATTCAGAGCATATTCAGGCATTATGCTAGTACTGTTTCAAAATGTATATATTTCTAATGGTATTTTTATATCAGATTACAGTTTAGTTTTAATTAGACGTTTATGGAAGCATGTGAGCTCCAGACTTTGCACCTGTATTCACAGTGTTTAATGTCTTGAATTTAGGAACTGCAAATAACAATTGGCATCACATCACTATTTTGCCCAGCTGTACCAGTTCAGGGGATAACCTGTCATTTAAATTGTCCAGTAAACATAAGCCAGGGCTTGTAATTTACATTTGGAATAAGCAGGTTCCCAGTTTAAGTAAATGAAGAAAGGAAAATACCAACCTTAATTTGTAGTGTAACTGGTTTCCTATGCATATTTCCATGAACTGTAATATCTTGGTTTAACTATTTATAATCTGTTCAGTAGTCATTTAGTTTACCATATCCCTTAGCAGGCTCTCACTGGACTTTTGGTAAAGCCAAGTGTTAGTGTGGAAAAATGTTAGAGTAAGGCTTTACTCTGGTTATCTTAATACATCTCTGTGTAAACTTCAGAAATTAAACAATTAATATATTTTTAATGCATGGAGCTCACCCTGATCTACACCCATGAAGCCTTGTATTGCAGTCAGTGGAGTAGTACAGTAGACGTTACCTGGTGGAAATAAGATTTACATTCAGCCAAGATTGTTACTGTCTTTGTTTGCAGCTAAACTGAACTCCAGGCAGATGTAAAATACACAAATTATTATTATTATTTTTTTTACTACATTTTAATTTAGTCAATTATTAAGGCAGAACTCCACCTCTTTATGTCCATTCTGCTTCTGCCTCTGTTGCTTGGTGGAGAACTGTGCTGTTCCCTCCCTCTGCCTTCACATTTTTATTAAACATTATTGGATCCAGCCCACTTCCTGTCTGTGTGATGCCCAGCCTCCTACAAGACTCACTGACTGTCTTAGACAAGCCCCAGAGGTTACAGGTAGGAATAATCACAGCAGATGCATCCTCTGTGTCTGTGGCTGAAATTATTTCCAATTTCATCTCCTTCACACTGAATCCCTGGATTTAGGGGTTCCACTTCATCCATTAGTATGTTATTCACAACAGTGTCTGTGGAGCATGATACTTTTTTTTTTTTTTAGTCTGGATGACCCTCACTGTGCATACTGAATCTGAGAATTCAGGAAACTGAAACTGATAACGTATGTTGCTCTTGATGCAAAAATTAAATGCGGTTTCTCAGCTGAGTACAAATGACTTAAACATGATTGGAGGATGGAAGTCAGCAGAGCGTCACCTCATATACTAAGCTAAGGGAAAATTTCCTTGCAAAATGAATAGCCTATTTTCTTTTAGTAAATTGAACGAATCTGAAGAAAATTCTGTTTGTTCCACTGTGTCATTTAGATACTTAATCTGAATGGTATGGTCTGGTTTATTATAATCAACTGATGCATTCTACATGTTCTAATGAGAAAAGCTGCAGTGTCGGCATTCCAGTAGAAGTAGTTAAGAATATATCACCAAAACTAAGGCCATCTGTTCTCTAGCTCCCTCATCACCTTTTCCCGTGTTTGCCTCGAGGACTTTCCAGAGCCTCTACAATCTTCTGGAACTCTTTACCCCAATCCAACTATCTCCTACTCTATCCACTTTCAGACGATCCCTGAAGAGCCATCTCTTTAGAGAAGCCTATGCTGCCTCCACCTAACAATTAAACTTTTATTTTCTCCATCAGCTCCTCCCTTTACAGTTATTACGTTTTGTATCACATGACTTCCCCTTTATATTAAAAGCTATAACGAGCAGGGCCCTCCTGTATTGAATTATACAGAGCAAACTGCTAGCACTATATAAATCCTGTATAATAATATTAATAACTCAAATTTCTATAGCAGGAGGCGTCAAAAAGTGGCCTTTTATCTTGGTGCAGACTTCTGGGAAAATCAGTGAGCCAATCACACAAGCGGGAAAAGACATTTCCTGGGACATTCTGTAAACATTGCCTCCCGGTTGCCATACTGCATTAAGATCGTGCTTTATCACATATGATAAAGCACGATCTTCATGTGAAACGTGTCAACCCAGATCCCCTGCCTGTCTGTATTGGATGTTTTTATGGACTACGTTTTGATACAATAAAGCCGTTTTGCAGTACGTGAGTGTACAGCCATTTGATCATTGCATTCTATACATTTTGAACCACTACAGGTATATATTGTATAAATGGCTAAATTAATATATTCAATTAAAAAGTGCATTACAAATGTAAATGGCTGTTACATACACATTACTGAAACCGGTTTTATTAATTGTATAACTTTTCATTGATTCACAACATGTGAAAACAAGCTTTGAATAAATTTAGGCACAGAACGGCCAAACAAGCCATTTTTTTCTTCTATTTTCATTTTGCCTTATTGGTAAAAGTCTTTGGTTTTCATTATAGGCTCAGACCACCAAAAAAATGATATTTCAGTTTTTGGTAGATTCTGGAAAGTCGGCTTTATATTGTATCTATTGGGAGCTCTCATTGGTCACATAATTAAACTTGAGTTCCTCTGTCTGCACATTCAAGCCATTATGAGGGGTGGCACTATCCCCGTTGAATGTGTTTACTTAGTTTTACAAGAAAACAAATGAAAGTGTAATATCAAAAACACATTTCTGTATCAATCAGTGTGCTAGAAACAACTGTGCATATAATTCCAATATATATAGCAATTAATGTGCTTAGAAACCTTAATATTGTGCCAAACATAAAAGTGCTCTTAGAAAATATATGTGAGTCCCTTTCTTTTATCTTCTGTGAATTCCTATTCCACAAAGAGCTACAGTGCTTTAACCAGTAACAAATAAAGTGCTCCAGGGCTTACACCAGAAACAAATGACCTAGTAAAAGAAAGGTCTCTCAGCACTTTAAGGCGAGTATTTTAAAGCCAACAGAGAAACTGTCACATCCATATACATTGCCTCAGTCCCATAAATGTCAGGACCATGTTAGGATATACAAATCACAAAGAAGGGACCTCATCACACAAAACTATAAACTATATATTTTAAAATAAACATGTATAATAAATGCACTCACATAATCCAGTGCTACATAATCTGTGCACTAAGAGTTAAAAGCTTATTCCTTTAGAGGAAGCACCGCTGCTTTACACTGCTAGCCTTGAAGCCGGCATGTGCTCCACAGACCCGGAAGCAGAAACCAGAAGAGATGTCACATACAGTTGCTACGCCCTGACATTTTCGTCCAACACGTCCTCAAGAGGCATTAATGCACTGATGCCATGCACACAAATATTATGAGTATTTAATGCGTGGATGGCGTCAGTGCATTAATGTCTTGTGAAGACGTTTGTTTTGGACAGAACATGTAGGTGCTTGGATATGGGTACTACATGTGATGTCACTTTTGGGTTACTGCATGTGCGGTGACAGTCCCATTTTATGGAGATATCTGAGGTCTTTTGAATCCCAGATCTCTATTCTGCCCTCCAAAGCAGCCAATCAAACCAAGATTGGTAACAATTTTTAAAAAAAACAAACTAAAACCAGAAGTGACTAAAATTGCATTCGGTTTCTGACATCACAGAGGAGGGTAAGGAATGAAAGTTCCTCCCACTCTTCACAATGCATCTGATGCAACAAGTTGTATCGGTCTTGGGCTCCCTGGTGGACCAGAGAGCCCGGGAAAGATGTCAGGAGGGTGTAGACCCTCTTCTGCTGCCTGTAAAAATCAGTTGGCTGTAGAGCCGCTTGGATCACTTTTATCAGAAAGACATTCGCCTGCTCTAAAGAATGATACCAGGATCATAACTACAGCTGCAGCAATGATCCTGGTATCATCCCTCTCGTTCAAGAACATATATATGCATGCAGTGGACAGGAAGTGGTTTTAACTGTATCTAAGTGGAAGCTGAGGTGTTTGTAGTGGAGGCTCATCAGGTAACACTGTTGTAAGCTGCACAACAGTTTTATACTATTGATTCTTCATCAGTAAGAGACTCCTCTCTGGCCATAAACACACTTTTCTTACTTTCAGGTAATTTATATTTAAAACAACTTTTAAGTGCCTCTACAGTCAACATACTAGGGTCCATATAGGTGCAAAGCAACTAACCCTCCTTTTAGTTGTGGTAAGCAGTCAGAACATCTGCAAAATGGCCACAAAAATATATGGAGAACATATAAACTACATCTAAATATTGTTCAGGGTGGGAAATTGACTCAGGAACACAGCAATATGCTGTTTTAGGTGTAGTGCAAGTGCAGTGAGTTAGAAAAGTTGTAACTGCCACATCTTACCATCACATAATAATTCAATGGTAGCGCACTTAAAATGTGCAACAAACACCACCTTAGGCTCTATTCACACCTGGGCAATTTGAATTCCGAATGGAATCACCCCAATGCTGTCCTTGATTCAGAATCGTGTCAAAAGGCGGTGATGCATTTTCAATGCCATTATTTCACAACGGCACCCTAAACGCAATGTGAATTCCACCCACGATTCAAATCGCTCAGGTGTGAATGGAGCCTTAAACACTCAGATGTGATTGGAGCTTAAGCCCTCATTTTGTTGTTGCCATTTTCTTGCATGTTATGGAGAGTGGCGATGCAAGCAGTTCTGCGTGATTTGTTTTCATTACTTATTGTTTATCAGAAAAAGTACCTCAATAACCATAATGTTATATTTTACAACCCAGCTATAGGGCATTGCTGCTGGTCGATTAATGTATTTATAGCTCTACAGAGGCTCATGCTGATGGCAGATAATGCCAAGCATGCAGGCAACTATGACTAAGGGGACCACGGTTTAATCATATAATATGTTCTAGTTTCTTTAGATGTACTATCTTGCTTTTTGAAAGCAGCATGGTATGAACGGTCTTTGCTGTTTAATAATTTATTACATAAAACAGCTCTACCAAACCTTGGTGAAACACCCCTAACTCATATTTAATAACTGGATATGTTATTATATTGGAATACCTACATTACTTTAGTATTTTATTGGTGTTATAGGCTCACTTGTATGAAAAGGCCTGTATTTAGGGAGAGATGTCTAAACATATACTTACAGCAGCCAGATTTTCTGCTTGTTTTGGTAAGCTGCTTGTCTCCATGAGATAGATTTCAGCCTGCTTCCAGAAACATGTTCCAAATTGGCCAAGGAGAAGATTAAAAGCAGATTAGAAGTATGCAAGTGCCAAAACCTATTTGAGCTTTTAAGTGCTCTGTGATTTATCATTTTCATTTTATCTTTTAGCATCTGAATAGGGTGCCGCTAGCTAATTCTGTCTACTTTATTAAAGCTGGACCTTTTACCCTTTATTTTGTTTCATGCTAAACTCTCTATTAGATATAAAAAGCAAAAAAAGCACAAGTATATTTATTTTATTGTGTATAGCTTCCATGTGTTTTGGATGTCTTACTGTAAAACACGTTCATGGTATAGGAATATGTTTGTAGCATTTTCATCCAGAAGATTGTATGTTATTGTGTTCCATATTATATATACTGTAGGTCTATGTGGCTCTAACTTTTATGTGGAGCGTTTTGTCAGTATCTCACATCAATACATATCAATGACTAGATCCTGGGGCTGGGGCTTCAATTTTTGATATATGAAGAATAGCAGAAAAAAATATATAGCTATTTTTTGTCTCTTTGTTCATCATCTTATGTCGCTATTGGTCTGCCTGTCGGGCTATCTGTTTTAGGCAGCTGCTACAAATCTCAGATGGGTATTCTGTACACCAAAAGTATCTTTGGCCCTACTGTTTGCCCAGAATATACTGCACACAGTAACTACATGTAAATATTTCTAATTTAATAATAAGTGCAAATATTCTTCAGAAATATAACAGGTATATTTTATAAAGCCGTTAATGTAACTTTCACCAGAAGTTCAATGATAATGGATGAATCACTGTAATTTGACCACTGGGCACTTAAACCCCCTTCCTAACCAGACCAATTTTCAGCTTTCAGTGCTCTCACATTTTGAATGACAATTACTCACTCATGCAACACGTTACCCATATGAAATTTTCGTCCTTTTTTTCACACAAACAGAGCTTTCTTTTGGTGGTATTTAATCACCATTGGGGTGTTTATTTTTTGAGCAATAAATGGAAAAATACCAAAAATCTTGTAAAAAAATGCATTTTTCTTTATTTCTGTTATAACATTTTTTAAATTAGCAACTTTTCTTCATAAATTTTGGCCAAAATTTATACTGCTATATATCTTTGGTAAAAATAACCCAAATTAGTGTATATTATTTGGTCTTTGTGAAAGTTATAGAGTCTACAAGCTATGGTGCCAATCACTGAATATTGATCACACCTGATACACTGATGGCCTATCTCATTTCTTGAGGCTTTAACAAGACAGAAAAGTACAAATACCCCCCAAATTACCCCTTTTTGGAAAGTAGACAGTCCAACTGTAAGAGGCATTGCAAGTTTTTTGAAGTTGTCATTTTTTTCCCACAATTCTTTGCAAAATGAAGATTTTTTTTCAGTTTTTTTTTCACAAAGTTGTCATATTAACAGATTATTTCTCACACCCAGCATATGCATACCACCAATTACACCCCAAAACACATTCTGCTACTCGTCCCGAGTATGGTGATACCACATGTGTGAGACTTTTACACAGCCTGGCCACATACAGAGGCCTAACATGCAGGGAGCGCCATCAGGCGTTCTAAGGACATAAATTACACATATAATTTCCTGACTACCTCTTGCACTTTTGAAGGTCCTGGTGCACCAGGGCAATGGAAACGCCCAAAAAATGACCCCATTTCGGAAAGTAAACACCCCAACGTATATTCTGTGAGGCATAATGAGTCTTTTGAACGGTTCATTTTTTCCACAAGTTTTTGGAGAATGTGGAAAGAAAATGAAAACGCATTTTTTTTTTTACACAAGGTTGTCCATTTATACAATATTTCTAACACACAGCATGTACCCAGCAAAAATGTCACCCTAAAATATATTTTGCTACTCATTCTGAGTGTGGTGATACCACATGAGTGACACTTTTACACAGCCTGGCCACATACAGAGGCCCAATATGCAGGGAGCACCATCAGGCGTTCTAAGGACATAAATTACACATATAATTTCCTGACTACCTCTTTCACTTTTGAAGGTCCTGGAGCACCAGGGCAATGGAAACGTCCAAAAAATTACCCCATTTTGGAAAGTAAACACCCCAAGGTATATTCTAGGAGGCATAATGAGTAGAGTTGAGCGAACCTCTGGAAGTTCGGGTTCTGCTGGTCCGTCCGAACTTCGGGACAAAGTCCGGGTCCGGGTCCGGACGGAACCCGAACGATCGCGGACAGGGGTAAAAAAACATCCCGTGAACGGGATGGGAATGGGGGTAAAATGAAGGAAAACGTCGGGAGATCCCGAAAGGTCCTGAAACAATGTCGGTAAAAACACGTATTTTCAAGCCCAGGGGTAACTAAAGTTACCCCAAGCAACAGGCACGCTAGCAAGCCCAAGGCAGGCCTGGGCCTGGGCCTGAAACAGGGCTTCAAGCCTGCCTGGTCGTCTTGGGCTTGAAGGTCTCCAAGCGAGTTGAGATGAGTAATACGGAGGATCTTATATGGAACCCCACAAATGAAAGGTTTTACCCCATTAAAAAACCTGCAAAG
>BLSH010363518.1:917092-942062 GCA_018402905.1 Glandirana rugosa | reverse complement strand
GGCATGGATGTATGGGTGACAGATGGGTGAGCACGGACGCATGGGTAATGGATGGGTGAGCACGGACGCATGGGTGACGGATGGGTGAGCACGGATGCATGGGTGACGGATGAGTGAGCAAGGACGCATGGGTGACGGATGGGTGAGCACAGATGGATGGGTGGGCACGGATGCATGGGTGATGGATGGGTGAGCACAGATGTATGGGTGAGCATGGAAGCATGGGTGACGGATGGGTGAGCACGGACGCATGGGTGACGGATGGGTGAGCACAGATGCATGGGTGGGCACGGATGGGTGGGCAAGGATGCATGGGTGACGGATGGGTGAGCACAGATGTATGGGTGATGGATGGGTGAGCATGGATGCATGGGTGACGGATGGGTGAACATGGATGCATGGGTAATGGATGGGTGATGGGTGGGCACGGATGGGTGGGCATGGATTCATGGGTGACCATGGGTGATGGGTGGGCATGGATTTATGGGTGGACACAGATGGGTGGACATGGATTCATGGGTGGACACAGATGGGTGGGCATGGATGAGGGCGTGGGCATGGGTGAAGCTGGATGGGGTCCCTGCCTGGCACACAGCGGTGCTGTGGGCACTTCAGATCCTGCCCACAGCACCGCTGCATCTACTCTCTCCCCCCTCTCCTGTCACACTGCACCGATCAGTGCGGAGAGGGGAGAGACAAGCCGGCACTTCCGGAAAGGCTTTTGAGATAAAGTTTGGGGGAATAGGGGACTCTATAAGCTTTTTACAAGCTGGGCCTAGATATCTTTGCATGAGTTGTGCCCAAAAATGGGGCAGTGCAAAATAGTAGACGCCAGTTTTGCCTTTGGTCTCATTGCAGCTGATCTGTTATCTCATTACTGACATACCATGTTCTGCACTGTCTTCTGTGGGGAGGCAGCCATCTTGATAAGGGGAAGGCTTCACTTCTTGGTGTCAGAGCTGCACCCCTGATTGGTATGTCAATAATTATGAAGCAGCAGAAGAGATGGAGGAAGTACAAACTTAAAGTGATTGTAAAGTCTGTTTTTTTTTTAATAAAATAATATACAGATTTATAATTTTCAAGTAAATTGGTAAATACAGCGCTCAGAACTTAAAAAAGCTGCAACAAATAATAGTGCAATATTCCACCATAACCATAAATGACATAAAAGAAATTGTTGCACTAGAAACATATAAAGTGCATAAATAATTCAATACGAGAGTCTCAAAATCTACAGAGACCCAAATATAAATAATAAATCATGTGCAAAAAAAAAACAAGGTAAAGTGCATAAACATGTGCAAAAAGTGCATAAACTTGTGCAAAAAAGAGACATTCAGCAGCTTTTAGTTAGGAGCCAGCAACAGTCACTTCATAAAATGAAGACAATAGTTCCAAATAGCATCATGGGATAAGACGAGGGTGATAACCCGGTATGTGTAAGAATGGAAGCACCCGGGGTCCAAGAAGATTCCCTCTTGTTCTCCACCACCACTAGACAAGCAGACACCTCCAGTGATAAGGGGGGTAAGTATAGACTCTTACCAGAATTTGCGACCCACTATTGCTAGTAAGGGTCAGAAGCACTAGCAGATATAACTCTCTTCAGGGTATAGGTGATGGTAAACCAGTTCCCCTATGTCGGCAGGGCTCCGTGACAGATAGGGTAACGCAGCTCTCCTCAGCTAGACTCCATATCAGGTAGAAGACCTCAAGCTTAACAGGCTCCCAAGGTGCATGCCATATAAAAATATAAAGGCCACATAGCATAATACCGTAAGGATACTTTATTCAAACTTAGTAACAAACAGGGTACTCACAAACTTAATATAAAATAATCGCGTTGATCAAGATAAGAACAGCCGGCATAAAACACATGAAAACCCGTCCTCGCGGAATCACATGAGGCGTGGTGACGTCAGCACGTAAGCTCCGCCCTACATGTTTCGTCAGCTATGACGTCTTCCTGGGGCTCTGCGTCACCACCATAAATACTTCCTGATTGCATTCCAAGCCTCGCTTTGAGAGCCGTGTCATACTTTTAAAACCAAGCCTCATTATCACATGAATCGCATATCGTTAGATACCACACTTAATAGATGGCAGCACCCCTGCAGGGGTAAAATGCATGTACGCCAATCTTTGTGAAGTTGGAGCTGCTTGTTAGACTTCTCCCCACTGCGCTGATTTGTTCTTTAATGTTTCTGCTCTTTGATCCAGTTATTGATCGCAGCTGATGGACAAAGAGGCAGCTCCAGGTTAGGAATTGCTGCAGCCTTTCAATGGCTTTCTCATTCTGCACTGCGGTGAACCTTTTAAACTCCCCGGGGAGAGAGCAGCACATAACAAATCTTTTGCAGAAGTTTGGCTGTGTGTGCTCAGGACCCGCAGGTGTGATGTGGTAAGGTCACGAACATGAACGCGGTGCAGAACAAGAAAGCCAGTGGGGAAAGTCTAACAAGCAGCTCCAACTCCACAAAGATTGGCACCCATGCGTTTTACCCCTGCAGGGGTGACGCCATCTGGTAAATGGGGGTATCTAAAGGGGAGCACGAGTGTTTTGCACCTTAAAGAGCACGGATATTAGCATTCACAGAAAATTGCATAAGAAAATCCTACATACCAAGAACTTTATAATCCCAGAACTGTTGGCATCATTTACCTGCACCAATTGTACTTCAAATAGAACAGTGGAAGTCATGTTTTGCACAAGAGCACTTTTATGAACTTTTGTTAGATTTATAGAGCACTGTATAAATATTAATGAATGTATTAGTCTATGTTTACTAATACAATCCACCATATGTCTATATAACACAGAAGGGCTGCTGCACACAGAAGGTTTTTTTTTATCTTAATGCATAGAATGCATTAAGATAAAACAAACCTTCTGACTTTAGAACCACTTTTAATATTCCAATAAGATTTGATCCGAAGCATGCATCATTATCAACTATGAAACCATGAGCTGCTTCATTAGCAAACGTTGATGGTTTTGGAATGGCCTTCACATTCCCCAGGCTTGAAAATTATTGAAAACCTTTGGACACATATCAATTATGATGCACATACAAAACAACATAAGAAAATGCCTGAACTAGAACTATTCAGCGAGAAAGAGTGTTAGAAATTCCTGAGGCAAAAATAAATTGACTTTTAGCAACCAGAAAGATGAAAAATGATTATGCCTTAACATTTGCAGAGGAATGCCATATTTAATTGTATTACTTGTAGATGTGAAGAAAATCAACCAAATATAAAGATGCCAACATTTTGCATAAAAGTATTAAAAGTGTGTGTGTTTACTGTATGTGTGTGTGTATACTGTATATGTATACACAGATATACATTGCATATTTATGTACTTATTAAAATGTTCTAACTGATGCTAAAAAATATGCTGAGGAGAAAAAAAGAACTAATGGTTTTCACATTCACTGTTCTTACAGATGTGAAGCAGCCCCTTCAAGGACAACTGGCAAGAATCCTTCATCAGAAAATCCGTCCTTACCAACATCAAAAAACACTCCAGATACAGATGACCTTTTCAGTGACATTTAGCTAAACCCCTAATCCACTTCTGCTTAAATAAACAGACCTGGAGCAATTATTTTGTGATAAATATATAATGTTTCTACAAATGGACCACTTGTGACATAGACAGGCTCCATGTTTGTGATGTTAGATTGGTCTCCAGGATATTTTTGTAGGGGCTTTAAATGTTTACATTTTTTTTTCAAACCTATGCTTTTATATGAATGTAGAGTAAAAAATTTGTAAACAGCAAAATGTAAAATAAATGTATAAGAGCTGTTTTTTTCCCTAGTTTTTTTTCTCATGTTTCAAAGTAAAAACATCAAAAAGGTTTAGTTGGTGTTATGTAAATGGCATTTTTTTGGATAAAAATAATGTGAATGTACCACTTTGGACTCCAAGTACTATTTCAATGATCCTAGTCATGGAAACGAAGCCAGAATTAACTAATGTGGAGCTGAAATGATGCAAAGTTGGGTAAATGTGTTTGCGTTCATGACAACATATATACAACACACTGACTGCTAGTAAAACACTTTCAATATATTACTCAGGTTTTATATAAAAGACAGGACATTATAGGAATTAATGTATTTCAAGACCCATCAGAGAGAAAATGTGATAATTTATTAGATGAATAACCTATATTTACACTTCTTTCTTTGAGCTAATTAAAAAAGAAGGAATCACATACGCTATCAGAAAGTCATCTGTGGTTGCATGGGAAATTGTATTTAAAGATAAAATGTTTTTCAGTGTTCTCCATTCCCTTAATCTTAGAGTAATGTTTCCCAATGCATGGGACATATTCTAAGGATAATACACACCCTCAGAACTATATATATGGATTGTTGGAGAATAGCCTATTTTATATATAAATTCTTTATTAATTATGGCCAGGACTGATTTTTTTTTTTGGCATGGTAAATATGAACTTTTGTATTTTTTATTTATTTTATATATCCATATCCAGATAGCAGGTGGAACTTTAGGATCCTTTTCAAATTATTTTTTGAACTTGTATACAGAGATCAAATGCTGAAGCCGAGATTCACAAGATTTACAAACACACATGAGAAACAAAAGCAATGCATCCCTCCATCTGTGTACACTCTGTCCAAGTTTTCTGTCAGGAACAATGTGCTTGAAAGGAAACAACTTCTTTCTTTAGAAACCTTTAGTGCTCTGTGAATCCTGTCAAGGGTTCACCCTGTACTAAATATTTATCTGTAAAAAAAAGGGATTGTGGTAGTTTTATTCATATCATTAACTTGATTATAAAGTATATTAATTAATCATCATTATTTATTTCCAATTGTTATATTCATCACACTTTACATCCAACAGGAATTCTCTATACACAATAATAATAGTTTATAGCAGAGGTGCTCCACTGGTGGCCTGTTGGCCGACAACGTCATACTCTGGGATGGTGGGTTGCCGACCTGCAATCCCAGAGCATCAGAGCGGATGGAGCCAGCCCCAGAGGAAGTAAATGGCTGTGGAGGGATAATCCAATGTTTCCTCTGTAGTGCCGGATCCTGTCCCAGCCGAAGTGCATTAGGTTTTACTCTGCCTGGGACAAGAACCTTTCTAACAGCCTAGAGATGCCAGCAGAAACTAAAAGACAAAAAAGTCAGTTTATTAAATATCACATAGCTTCTCAATGGGTATATGAGCTTTGATCCACTGATCCATAGGTGCAACACAGTGCACCTGTGGCTTTACGGCAGGTTGGCTGCACTGAGCCATAGACTTCTATTATATCCTGTGGGTTTGGTGCGCTTTCTGAAAGTGCACCACACCTGCAAGATATAATAGAAGTCTATGGCAAAGCACAGCTAACCCAAAGGAAAACCACAGGTGCAATGCGCTGCACCCGTGGTGCCGGTAAACCACAGCGCATCAGTATAAAAGCATTCTTATAATGGGCTCAGGACAGTAAGGGGTTATTTACACTTGCAGGTTGGGGGTCAGTAAATCCCCATAGTTGAGATGTGTTTTTACCCTACCCCCCAACCACTGGTGTAGCATCATGGGTCACATTGGTGACTCCGCCCCATTCAGCCTTCCTGTCACATTTTGTTTTACACTTGGAAAGGAGGGGTGGCATATACAGGAACAGAGCTTCTCCATTTCCCCCCCTCAACCACTGAAAGTTGGCTTCTCCTCCTCTCTCTCCCGCCAGCATTGAGCAGCTGCAGAAGGAAAATATGCTATTCAAAATAAAAAAAATAAAAATCCTGAACCATTTTATTTCATTGTGGCTCATGACCAGTTTCCAAATCACTTAAGTTGCCCTCACTCTTCAAAAGGTTGAGCACCCCTGGTTTATAGTGATAATAGTTTTGCAGACCTTTGTCTTACTAGCTGTCAGCTGTGTAGGTATTCAGTGAACACTGGTGAATGAATTTGCTCTGATCTGCTGTGATGTTATGGGGACACAGCAGGTGACAGATCACGGCGCAAATGAGGCCTTTTGGGGCACTGAGAGGCGTGTTTCAGGAGGACATCATATGACGTCCACCCGGAACTACGAATGTCCCGTCCGGCTGTCATTTTCTATAAGCCAGGCAAGAACTGGTTAAAATACATATATGACTTACATGATTCATAAATTAATACATTACCTATATAGTGACTCCTACCAGGATATTCGCTTTGAGAACCTCAACTCTGCCCTTCCTCTTTTCATGCTGTCTTTTTCAACCTAATTAAGGTTAAACATGGTAATATTTGGAAGAGCCAGTTTGCCCACTCTAGGTCAGAAATCCAAGTGATGGCTAAAATGAGGATCCAGCCTGATGGCACTGGCAGGTAGAGCAGACATCTGAACCATTTACATGGCAGAATGTTGATAAGTATCAGTAGAATGATGCAGTAGTACAAGTTGGTGTCAAAAAGTTTTGAAACAAGTTTTGTAATAGGCCAACAGATGGCAGCACAAGGCTGCACGCAAAGTCACAGGGAGCACGACTGTCACGTACCTGATGGTAGAGTCTGACATATGCAGTAGGCAACCTCTCTTACGGCCCTGGTTCCAGAACCCCTGGTAGAGCAGACAGGGAGCGCTGGAGCACGAGGGCTGGATTTGACACAGGTGATGGTAAGATGTCGTCCAGAAGTCCGTGCTAGACTGAAGAGTAGTTATGCAGGCCGGGTCAGTAACATGCGCGCAAAGCAGTACAGGAGGAGCAGGCAATCGGGTGGTCGGGTGCAGGCAGGGTCGTTAACAGGCAGGCAGGTGAAGTACACAGGGATCAGACAGAAGAGTGGTCGTAGGCAAGCCGGGGGTCGGTGCAGGCAGAGTTCAAGCAGATGCGGGTTCAGGCCGGGTCACAGATAACAGGAAGCTTGGAACAGATCACACAGGAACACGGTAACGCTGTAGAACGGACAGCACCGATTGCAAGGTGCTGTCAGCTTAAATGGCCTTCTGGTGACCGTGCCAGCGCACTAGTGCGCGCGCAAGTGCTACGTGCACCCATGCATGGGTCTCCTGGCCCAAATTTCCGAGGCGGAAGTAGTCTCCTGACATTGCCCCCCAAGGGGCAGCCACCGGATGCCCAAACGGGCTCTTAGCTCTGGTTGTCTTCTCCAAAAGGACTTGACAAGTTCTTCAGCATGGATGTGGTTTTCGGGTTCCCATGAACTTTCTTCGGGCCCGTACCCCTTCCACTTAACCAGGAACTGGTGGATCCACCCCTTCTCCTGCAGTCGAGGATGGCTTCCACTTCAAATTCCTCTTCGCCATCCACAAGAATTGGATCAGGCGGGGCCGACTTCTGAACCGGGAAGGAGTCTAGAGTTAAGGGTTTCAACAAGGTGACATGGAATACCACGTGCACCCGCAAGGGAAGGAGGAAGGTCCAGCTTGTATGCCACCCTGTTGATCTTCCTTCTCACAGGGAAGGGACCGATGAACCTTGGGCCCAACTTCCTGGAAGGGCATGACAACCTCAAGTTCTTGGTTGCCAACCACACTAAGTCACCCGGTTGCAGGTCCAATTCCCCGTGTCTCCCCTTGTCGGATGCCCTCTTGTTGCACTCCTGCGTCTGAGCTAGGGTTTCTTGTAACAATTTGCTATTTCTAGTCAGGAATTCTACAGTCTTCTGTACAGCAGGTACCTCACTTTCCGGAACCAGGTTGGGTATAAATGTAGGGTGGTTCCCCTAGGTTCGCTCAGAACGGGGACTGCTTAGTGGCTGGATGTTCGGTGTGGTTGTAGGCAAATTCAGCCATAGGTAGCAGCGAAACCCAGTCATCTTGGGCAAAGGAAGAGTAGCATCAGATATATTGTTCTAGGGTCTGGTTAGTCCTCTCAGTCTGACCATTTATCTGCGGGTGATAAGCAGAGGAGAATGCCAGTTCGATTTTTCATGTGGAACACAGGGCTTTCCAGACCCGGGAGGTGAACTGCACCCCACGATCTGAGACAATGTTGACAGGGAGCCCGTGTAGTCGGACCACTTGCTTAATAAATGTCCCTGTGGTGGGGGTGCCCTTCATCGGGATGAAGTGGGCCATTTTAGTAAGACGGTCCACAATCACGAAGATTATATTAAATCCTTCGGACGGGGGTAACTCCACTATAAAGTACATCGATATGTGTGACCATGGCCGTTCAGGAATGGGAAGCGGGTTCAGCAGACCCCATGCTTTTGCCCGGCTGGTCTTGTGTTGGGCACAGACCGGACAAGCGCTGACGTACTTCCAGCAGTCCTTGTCAGCGGAAGGCCACCAAAAGGAGCATGACAGCAGCTCCGCAGTCTTACGACCGCCAAAGTGCCTGGCCAATTGGTGGTCATGGCTGGCAAAGTTCCAACACTGCCAAACGTTGCTGCTCCGGAATATAGAGTTTATCTTGGAACCACCACAGTCCATCTTTCATGACCAGTCTAGGGTCAGGGGGCATGGTTGATCTGGCTAGGGATCACTTAACCCGGGACAGCAGATCTTCCTGCATCAACAAGAAGCTCCGGGATGGGAGGATGGTATCCGGTGGCGTGGGGTCGCCAGGCTCACTAAACATTCTGGACAGAGCATCCGGCTTTACATTCTTCGACCCAGGCCTGTAAGTAATAATCAGGTTAAAGAGGGAGAAAAACAGAGCCCATCGTGCCTGGCGTGGTTTCAGTCTTTTAGCTGTGCGCAGGTACTCTAAGTTCTTATGATCGGTAAATACCATGACAGGGTGTAGAGCTCCTTTCAGCAGATACCACCATTCCTCCAGGGCGGACTTGATGGCCAGAAGTTCCCGGTCTCCCACATCGTAATTTTCCTCTGGTGCTGAAAGTTTGCGGGAGAAAAAGGCGATGGGGTATAGCGAGGCCTTTGGACCTCGTCTCTGGGATAGGACTGCTCCCACTGCTGTCTCCGAAGCATCCGCCTCCAGGATGTAAGACAGAGCTGAATCTGGGTGCTTAAGAACAGGTACCGTAGTAAACAGTTTCTTGAGCTTCAGAAAGGCCATTTGGGCCTCAGTAGACCAGTGGAAACGGGAGCCCTGTTTAGGAAGTTGGGTGATGGGCAGAAAATCCCTTAATAAACTTCCTTTAGAAGTTGGCAAAGCCTATGAACCGTTGGACCCTTTTCCTGTCAGAGGGAGCTGGCCAATCCACGATTGCAGAGACTTTCTGAGGATCCATGGTGACTCCGGTGACTGAAATGTTGAAGCCCAAGAACGAGATACTGGAACACTCAAAGGCACACTTTTTGGCCTTAGCATAAAGTCCATGCTGACATAGGCGTTGTAAGACACACCCGACGTGCCTGCGGTGTTCTTCCAGAGAGGCCGAAAAGATGAGAATGTCATCAAGGTAAATGATGACGAACTGATCCAGGTAGTCACGAAACACATCATTCTCCAGGTGCTGGCATGTAGCTGGAGCATTGCAGAGCCCGAAGGGCATCACTAAATATTCATAGTGACCGAACCGTGTCCGGAAGGCAGTCTTCCATTCGTCACCCTCCCTGATGCCGATGAGGTTATAAGCTCCGTGAAGATCCAGTTTGGTGAACACAGCAGCGGTTCCAAGTCTTTGAAATAGTTCAGGGACCAGTGGCAAAGGGTACCGGTTTTTAACTGTAATTTTATTAAGGTCCCGATAGTCTATGCAGGGTCTGAGAGTGTGATCTTTCTTCTCTATGAAGAATATTGCAGCCCCTGCAGGTGAAGTAGAGGGCCGTATGAAACCTTTTTTAAGGTTGTCCTCAAGATAAGCCTTGAGGGCTTTCAGTTCCAGCTCAGAGAGTGGGTAAATTCGGCCAAAAGGTACTTCTGCCCCTGGTAGCAGTTCTATAGGGCAGTTGTATGACCTGTGAGGTGGGAGAGAGGCTGCCCCTTTCTTGCTGAACACATCTAAAAACTCATGATAGACAGATGGAACAGTGAGATGGGTTTCTGGATCAGAGTCAGAGTTCAGACAAAGTACTGAAGCGGGGGGTCCCGGAGTCGGTGGCAGACAGTTGTGTTGGCAGTAAGAGGAGAGGAACTGAACTTCTCCAGTGGACCAATCAATGGTGGGGCAGTGTGCCCAGAGCCATGGCAGGCCCAGAATGACTGGGAAAAGAGGGGACGCTATGGCGTCCAAAGACAGGTGCTCCAGGTTGCTGCCCGTTGTCCAGGCAAGAAGAGGAACTGTCGCATGAGTGACTCCCCCGGATTTAATTTTGGACCCATCAGCCAAGCGGATGGCCATCCGATGGGTCTCAGGCTTGAGTGGAATCTGGTGCTGCGCTGCAAAGGCCAGGTCAACAAAGCAGCTACAGGCTCCGGAGTCCAGGATAGCTGGGACCTGGATATTCCCGTCAGGGAACTGGAGGTACAGAGGCCGAATAAGGTGGTTGGAAAAGTCAGGCAAAGATGAGAGTCCTCCGGGGTAGAGTAGAGCCTGTTTCCATGCTTAACCGGACAGGACCTGACGAGATGTCCGAAACCACCACAATAGAGACAGAGGTTGTGGGTCAGGTGTCTGTGTCTCTCTTCAGGAGAGAGCGAGGGACGTAGAGGTCCGGGTTCCTTCCGGACAGGACAAGCAACACCTGCAGTTTCTTTAGCTCTACGCTCCTGCAGACGTCGGTCAACCTGGATGGCCAGGTTGATCAGGGCTTCCAGTGTCTGGGGAACACCCACACGGGCCAGCTCATCCTTGAGCGGCTCTGAGAGCCCCAATCTGAACTGATGATGGAGTGCAACATCATTCCAGGATGTATCTGCGCTCAAGCACCGGAACTCTGCTGCGTAGTCTTACGGCGGTCTTGCTGGAGTGTGTGGAGTAGCCTCAGCTGTGGCAGCCTGATGGGGATCCTCGTACAGCCGAGCCATGGATTAAAAGAAGAAGACGAGGTTGGTAGTTTCAGGAGCCTTTAGTTCCAGCAGACGGTGAGCCCAAGCTTGTGGCTCATCCCATAGTAGTAAGATGACCAGTCCCACTTTGGTGGCCTCTAGCACGAAGGTGCGGGGTTGCAGGAGGAAATACAACTCGCATGCATTGCGAAAGGCCTGAAACTTCCAGTGGTGCCCCGTGAACCGCACGGGCAAAGGTACCTCGGGCACACTAGGCAAGGTCAGCGTGATGTGGGCATCCAGCTGGCTGGTGCTGGGAGAGGCTGGCACAGTGAGTTCCAGGACTCTGTTTTGCAACCGGGTATATTCTCCTTGTAAGTCCCTCACCGCCTGGGTGAGCCTGGCTATGTGCATACTTAGATCCTCCATAGGAGAGGGCCTCTGCGCAGACTCGGACCGGCTGTCTGTTGCTGTCACGTACCTGATGGTAGAGTCTGACTTATGCAGTAGGCAACCTCTCTTACGGCCTTGGTTCCAGAACCCCTGGTAGAGCAGACAGGGAGCGCTGGAGCACAGGGGAGCACAAGGGCTGGAATTGACACAGGTGATGGTAAGATGTTGTCCAGAAGTCCGTGCTAGACTGAAGAGTAGTGATGCAGGCCGGGTCAGTAACATGCGGGCAAAGCAGTACAGGAGGAGCAGGCAATCGGGTGGTCAGGTGCAGGCAGGGTCGTTAACAGGCAGGCAGGTGAAGTACACAGGGATCAGACAGAAGAGTGGTCGTAGGCAAGCCGAAGGTCGGTGCAGGCAGAGTTCAAGCAGATGCAGGTTCAGGCCGGGTCACAGATAACGGGAAGCTTGGAACAGATCACACAGGAACACGGTAATGCTGTAGAATGGACAGCACTGATTGCAAGGTGCTGTCAGCTTAAATGGGCGTCTGGTGACCGTGCCAGCGCACAGGCGCGCACGCACCGGTGCCCACTAGCGCGCGCACAAACGCTACATGCGCCCACGCATGGGTCTCCTGGCCCCAATTTCCGAGGCAGAAGTAGTCTCCTGACATTGACCTTGATAAGTCAGTGTGCCAAAAAGACATTGTCCTGTGTACATCGGAAACTGTGAAACTGGTGCTATTCTGACCACGTGCATTACCATGGCTGCTATTTCATCATGGACAGCAAGTTAGAACAAACAGCAAACGTGAAATTCTGCGTGAAAATGGGCAAATCTGCCACAGATATATTTGAAATGATTTAGCAAGTTTACGGCGATGCTACAATGAATCGTTTAAGGTGTCATAAGTGGCACGTGTGCCTCAAGAGCGGAAGAACATCACTGGAAGAGAGAAGATGAGAGATCAGGAAGACCTTCAATGAGCTAAACCACCATAAATGTTGAAACCATTCAGCAACTTGTGCATGATGATCGTTGGAGAACAGACGCGCGTGCCACTCAAAACACCTTGACCGACTCATTGCAGCATCGCTGTAAACTTGCCAAATCATGTCAAATGTCTCCGTGGCAGCTTTGCCCAGTTTCACGCAGAATTTCACAGATGTGTCTAAGATGTTCCCCTCAGATCTAGAGCAACTGCATTTGCAGTGCACAGACTTTACATTTTAGTAGAACAACCCCAAATTCTTTTGGCACACTAACTTATGAAGGTCGGTGGTCCCAGTGACTGTGTTGTACAAAACTATTCTCAAAAATTTTCGATACCACCTCGTATGTCCTGCTCCAAATCACTCTATGGCATGGCCGATGTTGGGTATACAGAAACCTGTCATTTGGGGGTCTGCTGCTGAATTCTGCATTAACTGCATTTTAGAATGTGCCATACATTTATATGGTCAATTAGGAACAATGCATGACTATTGTGACAGGCAGATAAATGGAAATCAAGAAAGAAACTTCTTAAAGAGGTAACTATCTACTTAATATGAAAGGTTATGACTTCCTGGAACATTCTCCAAACAACACTGTTCCTTAAAGTGGTTATATACCCCTTTTTATAACTTTTACCTACAGGTAACCTATAATAAGGCTTACCTGTAGGTAAAATGAATATCTCCTAAACCTGTACGGTTTAGGAGATATTCCCCCTGCAAGGAGGCGCTGACGTCATAGCACCAGACCTTGCTGGAAAGTCAGCCGGAAAAAAGAGCTCCTGGAAGAATCCTCGAATGGAAGATGTCAGCTCCCTCTGCGGGGACCGAGCAGCTCGGTCGGAGCTTAATTCTGAGGTATTTCATAATGAGCTAGTATGCGATGCATACTGGCTCATTATGCCTTTGTCTTACAGGTTTTTTTGGTTTTTTTTCATCAGTATAAGTATACAACCACTTCAAACTGATGCTATGAGGTTGGCATCTTTTTTGCATATGACACTTATGTATAGCATGCATTTGCACATAAAATAGTGCTGGTGGAACTCTATTTATCAAACTAAGAAAGGAACTCAAAGTGTAAAACTGTGTGATCAATTCCTTAAATTGTAAGAAGACTAATATTATTGTCACCATTAGCAAACCAATAGTAACTGTGCAGTTTACTGATTTAATTATATACAGCCCTCTGTGTAATGCCAGCTTGGGGGTGGGAAACTTTACAAGGCATCCTACTGGAAGTCTAGTTCTTCCTTAGGGTCAGATAAGAGTTTAGTGAGTCCAGATTCCAAGTCACGGATCTGTAAATTGTTGTACAGCAATTCAGCCATATCTGCCATCTGCAGGAAAAGTTGAAAAGTCAAATCAGATGTGCTCTTTACTAGATGTTTTAACTTTACTGGATGCTAGAGCCATATATCATTCTTCAAAGGCTGCCAGGCAACCACTAGCTGTTAGGAAGCTAGTTCCTATGATCATTTTACTAACAAGGAAAGATAATTTTCTTAGGCTGTTGAATTTAAATAAACAAACACAAATTAATAATATATCAAACAGCCTTTTATAAAGTAAAAATATTTAATTGTAAAGCTGATGATAGGCATGGAATAAATATAAAACATTTTAACCACTTGCCAACCGCCCGCCGTGGCTTGGCGGCGACAAAGTGGTCTGTTATCGCGAAACGCCGTCACCTGACGGCGGCCGTGAGAACGAGTATTGTGAGCGCGCGCGCATCTCCGGAGGCACGCTCACTGTGTTTTCCGGGGGGGGGCAGGGAGCGGGTAGGGTGGACTCGATCTCCGCCGGTTACCCGCGATGGCTCCCCCGCAGTGAGAGAACGGAGGTCCATGTAAGTAAACACGAATCTCCGTTCTGTCAGTGGGGGAAGGAATGTGATCACAGGCTTCCTGTACATGGAATCCGTGATCACTCCCCTCCCCCTGCCAGCCCAGCCCCCATACAGTTAGAACACAACGAGGGAACACAGTTAACCCTTAGAGCGCCCGCCCTCCAGGTTAACCCCTTCACTGCCAATGGCATTTACACAGTAATCAGTGCATTTCCATAGCACTGATCGCTGTATAAATGCCAATGGTCCCAAAAAAGTGTCAAAATGGCCCAACATGTCTGCCACAATATCGCAGTACCGCTAAAATTCGCAGATCGCCGCCATTACTAGTAAAATATTAAAAACAATTTAAAACCCCATAAATGAATTCTCATCAATAAATGCCAATTGCGATTTTTTTTTTTTTTTTACCAAAAATATGAGGAAGAATATAAATCAGCCAAAACCGATTAAAAAAATGTTTTTTTATATTTTTTTTTTGGATTTGTATTTTAGCAAAAAGTAAGAAATAATGTTTTTTTTTTTTTTGCAAAATTGTCGCCCTTTTTTGTTCATAGCGGTGATCAGCAATGACACAGAGGTGATCAAATACCACCAAAAGAAAGCTCTGTTTGTGGGAAAAATTTTGTTTGGGTACAAAGTCGCACAACTGCGCAATTGTCAGTTAAAGCGACGCAGTGACGAATCACAAAAGTGCTCTGCTCCTAAACTGGGAAATCCTGAAGTGGTTAACCACTTGCTACCCAGGCCAATTCTGACACTTTGGTCCTACATGTAAAAATCATAATTTTTTTGCTAGAAAATTACTTAGAACCCCCAAACATTATATATGTTTTTTAGCAGAGACCCTAGGGAATAAAATGGTGGTTGTTGCAACTTTTTATCTTGCACGGTATTTGCACAGTAATTTTTCAAATGCCTTTTTTTGGGAAAAAAATTAGTTTCATGCATTAAAAAAACCAAAACAGTAAAGTTCGCCCAATTTTTTTGCATAAAGAGGATGTTATGCTGAATAAATAGATACCTAACATGTCACACTTTGAAATTGCGCACACTCGTGGAATGGCGCCAAACTTCGGTACTTAAAAATCCCCCAAGGCGTCATTTTAAACATTTTTACAGGTTACATGTTTAGAGTTACAGAGGAGGTCTAGGACTAGAATTGCTCTCGCTCTAACGTTCGCGGCGATACCTCACATGTGTGGTTTAAAAAGTAGTTTACATATGTGGGCGCGACCTACATATGGGTTTGTTTCTGCGTGTGAGCTTGCAGGGACGGGGGCGCTTTAAAATTTTTTTTATTGTTTATTTTACTTTTATTTTTCTATTTTGACACTTTCTTTTTACTTTTTTTTATTACTTTTATTCCTATTACAAGGAATGTAAACATCCTTGGAATAGTGCGTGACAGGTCCTCTTTACAGCGAGACCTGGGGTCAATAAGTCCCTAGATCTCTCCTCTAGGCTGGGAAGCTTAAAAAAAAAAAAGTCCAGGCTTTCTTGCCTAGGCAGCGGCATTTTTCATATGCAGAGGTGTGATGTCATAACATCGCATCCTCCAAAAGATCACAGAGACTCCGGGGACCATCTGGCCTGCCGGAAATCTCTGTGATCACCATCCAGCATGGACGGATTCCTTCTACCTTTCACCGATCGAACCTCCGAATTCTGGGTGTCACATACCTAGTTGGTGAGCCTGACGTGCAGAAGAAGGCCTCTCATACAGCTCTGGCTCGGGGAACACTGATAATGTAATGGCAGTCACAAGAGCACAGTGACATATGAGTGCCTGTAATCAGTCCAGCAGTCTGTAAGCAGTGGTGAGCAGGTGGATGAAGCAGTAGGCAGGCTGAAGAAGACAGCTGGATGCAGGAGCTGGATGAGGACTTGCTGGGCTGAGACACAGTAAAAGGATGAGCAGGAGGCAGGGTCAGACAAGCTGAGTTGGTAACACTCAGGCAGATAAGGCATAGACAGGAAACTGCAGTATAAATCGGGTCACAAGCCGGTACAAGGATTTCAATCTGACAGAATCAGGAGGCAGAAGTGGAATCCAAGGACAAGCCGTGGTCAGGGTATCAAGCAAACAAAGACAGGTTAGAGGTAAGCCGGATCAGAGGTCACACAGAATCAGAAACACACCCAGAAGCTGCAGACCAAAAAGCAATGAGTCTATACAGAAGCTCTGTTTAAAGAGCCTGCCTGGCGCCAGCATTAGTGGCATGCACGCGCACTGATGTGTGAGTGCACATGGGTGTGCACAGATGCCTGAATGTGCATGCATGGGCACCGTGAGCTTCTGACTGTACTGAGGACCTTCCTTCCCTGATATTGCCCCCTCCCTACAAACATCCTCCGGGTGCCCAACAGTTTTTTTTTTGAGGGTTTCTGTGAAAGAAGGCACAAATTAAGTCTGTGGCATGCACATTATGTACAGGTTCCCAGGAATTCTCCTCTGGACCATACCCCTTCCACTTGATCAAATACTGTATCTGACCCCTTCTTCTCCTGCAGTCTAAGATCGCCTCAATCTCAAATTCCTCATCCCGGGAATGGATCTGGCACTGCAGGCTTCAGCAAGGATACATGGAACACTGGATGGATTCTAAAGGACTCTGGTAAGGTTAATTCATAAGAAACATCATTAATTTTCCTTCTTACCAGAAATGGTCTTACGAACTTCGGTGCCAGCTTTTTTGAGGGACACGTCATCTTCAAGTTTGTTGTAGAAAGCCATACTTGGTCCCCTGTTTGTAAGATCAGTTCCCCTCTCCTTTTCTTGTCAAACGTCTTCTTACTGTCTTCTTGCGCCTTTGCGATGGTTTCCTGTAACAACATGTTATTGTGAGAGAAAAAGTCCAGAGTGCTCTGGACGACCGGAACAGAAGATTCTGAAACAAGGTCAGGTAAGAAGGTAGGGTGAAATCCATAATTAGCAAAGAATGGGGACTGCTTGGTGGCAGGGTAACTGGTATGTTTGTAAGCAAATTCCGCTAATGGTAATAGTGACACCCAGTCGTCTTGGACAAAAGAGGTGAAACATCGGATGTATTGTTCCAGGGTTTGGTTAGTCCGCTCTGTCTGCCCAATGGTTTGTGGATGGTAAGCCGAAGAAAAAGAAAGCTCAATCTTTAAAGTCCCGCACAATGCTTTCCAAAACCTATGCATGAATTGGTCACCGCGGTCAAACACAATATTTGCAGGGACTCCACGGAGCCTGACAATCTCTTTCACAAAGACTTGAGTGGTTTCCGCAGCAGATGGCATATTTTTCAGAGGTAGGAAATTAGCCATCTTTCATAGGCGATCTACTACCACAAAGATAGCTGTACAATCTTCAGATGGTGAAAGTTCAACTATAAAGTCCATAGAAATCATCTTCCAGGGTCTATCAGGTATAGGCAAAGGCCTGAGTAATCCCCAAGCTCTATTACAAGTACTTTTACTCCAGATGCAGGTGCCTTGCAATCCTTCTCCAGCCTGGGCCGCCAGAATGTGCGTTGTACTAGCTCAATAGTCTTGTAGATTCCAAAATGGCCTGCCAGAGGGTGATCATGACAAATCCCCAGGAAAATTATCTGAACATTTTCAGGCACAAAAATCTGCTCACCTTTCCATAACAGTCCATTCTTTGCCTGTAATGTGACTCCTGGAGGACTGGGTGTTTCTGTTGAAACTTGCTGTAATTGGGACAGATCAGTCTGTAACTGGAGAAAGTTGCCGACTGGCAAGATGGTGTCTGGTACTGGAATATCCTTAGGATCCTCAAACATGTGTGACAAAGCATCAGGCTTGGTGTTCTTTGATCCTGGCCTGATATGGAATGTGAATCTTGAAAAGAAAAGTGCCCAGCGAGCTTAGCGTGGCTTAAACCCTTTTGCAGGTCGGAGATATTTAAGGTTTTTATGATCAGTGTAGATCAGTTTTGGATGGGCCGCTCCCTCCAGCAAATACCTCCATTCTTCCAAGGCAGCTTTGATTGCCAGGAGCCCCCGATCTCCCACATCATAGTTTCTCTCAGCTGGCGTGAGATTCCGTGAAAGGAATGCCACTGGGTGGGTCATATCTTTGAGGCCTTGACGTTGTAACAGAATGGCCCCTAACTGCGCTTTCTGATGCATCCACCTCGAAAATGTAAGTTAAAGCTGAGTCTGGGTGACTCAGGACAGAAGCAACGGTAAACCATTTCTTCAATGTTTCAAAGACTGCTTGTACCTCAACAGTCCAGCAAAAACAGGTACCTTGCTTGGTGAGTTGTGTGACAGGGTGAATGATGGCTAAAAAGTTTTTGATGGATTTGCGGTAAAAGTTGGCAAAGCCCACAAAACGTTGGATTCCCTTCTTGTCCGTGGGGACTGGCCAGTCCAGGATCTCTGAGACCTTCTGTGGGTCCATATTGATCCCGTCAGTGGAAATAATCAGTCCCGAAAACTGGATACTCACTTGCTCAAAATCGCATTTCTCATTTGGCATAAAGTCCATGTTGGGGGAGCCGACATAGTACACTCTTAACATGCCCTTGGTGTACTTCCAGTGATACAGAAAATATCAGGATGTCGTCCAGATAGACAACAATGAAGATATCTGGAAAGTCTCTGAAAATGTCTTTAATTAAGTGTTGTTAGGTGGCTGGGGCATTGCAGAGGCCGAAAGGCATGATTAGGTACTCAAAGTGCCCAAGTCGAGTACGAAGCGCAGTCTTCCATTCATCCCCTTTTCGGATATGGACCAAGTTAAAGGCCCCCCTTAAATCCAGTTTTGTGAAGATATTTAATGATTTAAGTCTTTGGAACAACTCAGGGACCAGGGGAAGGGGATAACGGTTCTTCACAGTTATCTTATTCAGATCACAATAGTCCACACATGGTCTCAAGGAATGATCTTTCTTCCCCACAAAATATATACCAGCACTGGCCGGTGAGGTAGAAGGATTCAATGAATCCTTTCTGCAGGTTCCAATCAATACAGCCCTTTAAGGCCCCTAATTCCCGTTCGGATAAGGGGAAGATGCGTCCAAAGGAAATCTCGGCCCCCAGAAGAAGCTCGATGGGGCAGTCATAAGGTCTGTGTGGAAGAAGTATATCTGCTCCCCGTTTACTGAAAATGTTCAGGTACTCCTGGTAAGGTTCAGGAACCACTTGACGCAATTTGGGCATCCTGTCCAGGACGTATTATTAAAATGCATACATCAAACAAATTAGTAGGACACATAGGCATCTACAAATTTCATTTTATTTTTTATTTTTGTCTTATTCTTTTCTTTTTTGTTTACATTACAGCGATAACATCCTATATTATACAGACATGCAAAATACTGGTATTAAAAATGGCTCTATTGCACTAGTACAAAAATTATTCAAATCCAGCAGCTTTGGAATTTAAATTTCCAGGATCTTTTGAAATTTTAAATACTAATAAAGTGTTTTGATTGGCTGATTACTATGGAATGATTATAGAGGAACAAACAGTCTGATTATAGAGGAACAAACAGGCTCTCTGTGTACTCACAAAATATGCATTAACCATCAAAATCATAAAAAGTTGACTTTGGGTAGAGTATGAATAGTCTAACAAATCAATCAACAGTACTACCTAATCTGCTGTAATGCCCCAAAGATACCATTTCACCAACTGGATTTTTTAAGGCACCCATACTGCATGGACAAAAAGTGTTGTAAATACAAATACACTATCAGTTTCTTGACTCTGAACAACCTTTATGTTCTGACATCATATTCAGGTAAACTGAGATCCAACAGCAAATTTATGGGCACTCTATAATATAAATCTGGGTATTACACTGCATAAGAAGCAATACAACATACCTGTGCACGCAGAATGCTATCCCTGGCACATCCTTATGACAAGATACTTGCACATCTAAAGGGATGCCAGCAGTGCGCTGTTTCTTATTACAGCACTTGAGCTGATTATATGAAAGGAAGAACCTTACATATAGAGCTTGTTATCAATGATCTTAAGGCTGGGTTCACACTAGTCCGATTCTCGGACCGACATGAGGAGCACAGGTCACATTACGTCACAAAAACAATGATTCCCTATGAGAGCCGTCTTAACTGATCCGACATGTGTTTTTCAAAGTCGGACCGACTTTGAAAAAGGTTCCTGTACTACTTTTGTCCGACTTTGATCCTACTTCAGCCCATTGAAAGGCACTGAAGTCGGATCAGTGTCTTCACTGATCTGACTTTGGCATGCGACTTGTGCTCTGGGGATCATGAAGGGGAACTCCACGCCAAACTAAAAAAAAAAAACCTGCCATGGGGTCCCCCTCCAGGTGCATACAAGGCCCTTTGGTCTGGTATGGATTTTAAGGGGAACCCCATGCCAAAAAAAATGGTGTGGGGTCCCCCCAAAATCCATACCAGAGCCTTATCCGAGCCCGCAGCCCGGCAGCCAGGAAAGGTGGTGGGGTGAGCAAGCCACCCCCCCCCTCCTGGACCGTACCAGGCTGCGTGCCCTCAACATGGGGAGTATTGGTGCTTTGGGGCAGGGGGAGCTCAGCGCCCCCCACCCTAAAGCACCTTGTCCCCATGTTGATGAGGACAAGGGCCTCCTCCCGACAACCCTGGCCGTTGGTTGTCGGGGTCTGCGGGCGGGGACTTATCGGAATCTGGAAGCCCCCTTTAACAAGGGGCCCCCCCAGATGCCGGCCCCCCACACTATGTAAATGAGTATGGGGTACATTGTACCCCTACCCATTTACCTGGAAAAAATTTACAAAAAAAACACACTACACAGCTTTTTAAAATATTTTATTAAATCAGCTCCGACGTCTTCTCCCCTCTCCAGTGCCTTTCTTTGGCTCTTTTGCTTTCATCTTCTGAGGGGTCTTCTTTCTTCTCCTTCTCTGCGGCGTCTTCTGCTCTTTTGCCGGTCTTCTCCACTGTCCTCTTCCCTCTGTTCCTCTTCATCTTTTGTGTCAGCAGAGTGTGTACTGGTGTGTACTGGAGTTACCAATGCTGTATATGAAATCTTGCTGTGAAATATGCACTCGGAACGGATGCTTTTTAATGTGAGTGAGTTCTAAACTTTTATTATTAAAGAAGTGTTCATACAGAGAGCATTAGATGTGGCATTTCTTCTTTTACATGGGAGTGCATCGACTAACCAATTAAGAGAGGAGTCAAGCCGTTTTCAATATCAGTGTATATTCTCTGGTGTGGAAGGTGCATTATGGGCCTTGTGGTCCCGAGGGGAGGTGAGAGGCAGTGTGTTCATATGTGTGGTGGAGGATAATGCTTGCACACCTGTGTTCGTCTTTCATTTTCCCAGCACCAGAGGGACTATCTTTTTTCTTTCTATGAGGAATTATTGTGTATACAGAGAACACTAGATGTGTACATTTTTTTCTTCCATGTATAATTACCGAGGTTTTTGGCTGACCCTGTCTACGGTGCATACACTTGAACCCCAGAGGGGAAGGCGTGTTAGGGCTTTTTAGCCTGCAGCCTGGAGGTGAGCGGCCATCTGTATTAATTTGGAGGATATATATTCAACTGAAGGAGTTCTTATATTTATGAAGTTAAAGGATAATCCTAATAGGACTTGCTTAAAAGGAAGATCTAAGCATATTTTGCATCATTTGACATAGCGCTGCACTTTATTGATATAACCGAGGTATATTAATGGTATATTGGTACATAGGGGAGCTAGAATTTAGAAAAAAAGTGAACTCCTCATTTAACAAGTACACCTTAGTATAAAACAGATGCAGGCAAGATGCAAGTCAAGCTCCCAACATGTTTAGTGGGTTCCCCGCTTCTTCAGGGGAGCACAACAGAGGCAACTAAATACTTGTGGGCTGAATTGGCAAACTAAGGGTAACCAAGGCCGCGGATATCCCTGGGCGAGCATGGGAACACATCCAAAGGAACCCTGTAAGGCTTGATATTTCAAGATCATAGGTAACACCCTTAAATTACAACTCAGAATACTACATAGGCATGGGACTTAGTTCTCCTGTTGCCTCCACTGTGCTCCCCTGAAGAAGTGGGGAACCCGCAAAACATGTTGGGAGCTTGATTTGACAATGTTTATTGGAGATAATCAATACTCCTAGTGGGACTCCAACAGACATGGTAGGACCACAACTGTGTAATATTGATTTTTATAAAATGAGTGTTAATTGTATGTAAAATAAACTTTTTCTTGGTTTTTAAAAAAATATTGTAATGTGTGACAGTACTGTGAAGACCCCATTTGCCCCAACCTCTCCCTTTTCTCAGCCTTGGTAAATAGATAGGAAGATATTTTAAATGTACTTGTTTTAACTTTTTTTTTTTTTTTTACATTTCCTCAGCTACTTCTTGGTTTCTGGTCTTCATGAGTATTTTATTTCTTCTGGAGGACAGGCTTTCTCAGCTAAGCATGCTCAGTGCCTGCATGCCTGAGCTAGAGGCAGATGGATTCGAGAAAGTCAATGGTACATGAATCATCTGCCCTTGCTCAAGATGACCACTGCTAGAAATTCTAGGGGGGGGTGTTTTTCATAGTGTATTTTCAACAAAAAAGGCATGAAGACATACATGGATGGATGAGTGAGTATGCTGTGAATATTAAAAATGAATCAAATAGCATTTTCAGATTGTTGTACATTCCATTTAATTCTTTTTAAATTAAAAACATAATTGTGTGAATTGGTGCGGGTTTTTTTTTCTGCCTGGAGTTTAGCTTAATTGTTAAACGCCAATGCTCTCTTGTAAGATAAACAAATCTCCTTCCCTATAAAAAATCACATGGCTATAAAAGAAACAATTTCTTTGCATTCAAGAAAACTTTGCTTCTCCTGTTGGACTATGATTCAATTGAAGATCTCCGTAGATTTATTTTACTAGTTATAGACTCTGTAAATTACAGAGGTTGGGGTATTAAGTGCTGTTAAAATGTTGTGAAACACAAAACAGACTTCTTGGATTTTTCTTAAATGCTGTAGCTTTGCCATAGGTAGTCTCTGGATTAATAGAAAATGTTAGTTTGTTGACAGCCACAATAAATTTTTAGAGCATTCACTGAAATGCAAATCCGTAAGACCCTGCTGTGTTGCTACTGCTTTCTGTGAAGAGCTTCAATAAAAAGAAAGAAGAAAGCAGAAGACAACCATGGGGTATCATGTTTTTTTCACAAGAAAGGGGTATCATGTTTAAATGCCCCCTATAGATAAAAAATTGATATGCCTTATTCTGTAATGATACTTTTATCCTGCCATTTTAATAGTGCAGGGAAAAGTAGAAATCGTTTAGATCAACATGAATCTCTTTTTATTCCCAAGAATTTGTTTAAATATCTTTCTTTGCTATAGTAAGTGTTTACCTGTCTGCACTCTCAAGGCATGGCAGCCATATGTTTGGAAGCTCAACTTCAAAGTGCTCCTTAAATTAGTCCCAGACGGAAAAATGAAACATTTACATTAATTATCTACATTTTTTTCTTCACAATTTGCTTTATTCATAGACATAAAACATTACAATACAATTACGATTCAGCTTTCCTTTTCTTCATGTTGTAAAAAGATTAATTCAGAGAAAATTCACACTGTAGAATATATATCAGTAGGACTCTGTCACTCTTGTCTCTAAAAGCCCAACTGAAGCTTTGGGTATTATTACAGTAATGCAGGCCGCATGCATAAACATTTATTACTGTGAGCAGGTTTCCCTTTTGCTATATTTGCTGCAGCTAGGGTAAAATACCTTGTGCCAGCAGTAGAGCTGCACAATTAATCATAATAAAATCGCGATCTCGATTCATCCCCTCTGCGATCTCCATCAGGCATTACCGCGATTTTCAGTGCAGTTAATGGAGTCCGACTTGCGGGGCAACTCAGCGCGACTTGACTGTAATAAAAGTCAATGCAAGTCGCCTGAAGTCTTTTCTAAGTCGGAGCGACTTGAGTCTCTGGCCAAGTCTGGGCAGAGAGCCAAGTTCTGAAGTCACTGCTGATAAAAGAAGCTAGAAAGATACAATGTAATTACTTCAAAGGAATGAACTCCGTGTATAGAAGATATTTGGTTTAACCATTTAAAGACTAAATCTTTTCTGATTTGCTGCTTACAAATAAAAATCCAGTATTTTTTGCTAGAAAATGACTTAGAACCCCCAAATATTATATATATATTTTTAGCAGAGACCCTAGAGAATAAGATAGCGTTTGTTGCAATATTTTATGTCACACGGTATTTGCGCAGCAGTCTTTCAAACGCAATTTTTTTGGAAAAATGACACTTTCAAAAAAATAAATAAATAAACAGTGATGTTAGCCCAATTTTTTTGTATATGTAAGATGTTACGCCGCGAGAATCGTGATCTTTATTCTAAGCAAAAAAATTGTGATTCTCATTTTGGCCAGAATCATGCAGCTCTAGGTCACAGTAGTGCAGAACGAAGCGCGCCCCTGCGATCCCCAAGAAAAGTAGAGCCAAAAGAGCTTTGGCTTTTGATGTGACATCACATAAGCTAACCTCCGTCTATGCCAGCCTTTCTCAACCTTTTCAACACAGAGGAACCCTTGAAATTATTCTCCGGTCTCGGGGAACCCCTGCTAAAAATTAAAAATCTACAACTCATGATACATTAGTGTGATGGTCACTGGTAAGAATGTTCCTTACACTTGTGGTCATTCTGAAGAATTACCCTCTTACTGATAGCTAAAAAGATCAATGGTATCATTGGGAATTTATCTGAGAGGTAGAAATTGACCCCTAGCAACTTCTGGAGGAACCCCAGTTGAGAAACCCTGGTCTATGCATTTAGGACGATAACCCCGGAGAGGGGCTTTAAGGTCGAAAAAAGCCTAACCGTCTCTATTGCTAAATGTGTTCGCTCCTCCTACCTATCCCATCTATCAAACATACCCTGTGTTAAAAAAAAAAAAAAAGAAAAAA
>BLSH010363518.1:853970-870395 GCA_018402905.1 Glandirana rugosa | reverse complement strand
ATGTGTATAAGAGACAGGTGTGGAATTGGCCGTGGGCCGTGTGGGGTGCCATGCTCCTTTTTCATGAGCATGGCGTTTGGGGATTGTTGTGTAATATTAAGGCTTGAGCTGGTAATAGCTAAGTCTATAAAATTGCTGTTTGGTTGAATATGTTTTAACGGTATATCAAACCTATAATAAAAGGCCACGGCCATTTTAATCCACAAAAAGTCTTGTGTCCATAGTATTCTTTAAGTTACTGTTTATTAATTATTCAAATGATTTAAGTTCTGCCTCTTGTCCCATTAAATTGAGTGAAGATGAGATTTATAAATTCCCTGAAACTTAAGTAAAAATCCGGAAATTTCATTTGAGAAATACGCATTGAAAGTATTATCTAACCCCGGAAACAATCATATAATATATTGTAGCTTACCAATCCCTCGATGTGGTGGCTGAATTAGTTTTCTTCTTTCAGGCTGAGAACATTTTTAGCAAGTATAGAAATGACCTGTTGATTTTACCAGAAGAACAGTGTCTGCATATAAACAATGTTATCTCTCTTTTGTAAACTACTACATTTTTGTTTTTGGGTTTTGATAATGTAGTTTTTGTTGGTTTTAGGAGTGGGCTTTAAATGGCTCCTGAGGGTTACAGAAGCTCCTTTCAATTACCTTTTTCACTTATTACTTTACATTACACAGAAATAAATGAACAGATATAAAAGTAGAATATAGTAAACTAAATTACCCCCTAAAAATTAAACCATGCCCTCTAAATAAAGCAAAATTTTGACAATGATTAAATTAATTTTGCTGAAATTACTCTGCTTGTTTCTGGTAGCCAAGTGTTGGTCTGCAGTTGCCTGCCAAACACCACATTCACTAAGCTTAGGGAAACTCTTTTGCAAAGTGAACAGCCTATTTTCATTTAAAAACCACTTCAGCCCCGGAAGGATTTGCAAAAAAAAACCTTACGTTTTCTTACGTTTTGCTAAAATACAAATCCAAAAAAAAAAATATAAAAAAACATTTTTTTTCATCGGTTTTGGCCGATTTATATTCTTCCTCATATTTGTGATTAAAAAAATTGCAATCAGCGTTTATTGATTGGTTTGTGCAAAAGTTGCCGCATTTACGGATGATTAGAATTCATTTCTGAGGTTTTTATTTTTTTTATTTTTTACTAGTAATGGCGGTGATCTGCGATTTTTAGCGGTACTGCAATATTGCAACGGACATGTCGGAACATTTTGACACTTTTTTGGGACCATTGGTATTTATACAGCGATCAGTGCTAGGGGTTAACCTGGGGGGGCGCTCTAAGGGTTAATGTGTTCCTTGGGCGTGTTCTAACTGTCTTAGTGTTTGACTGGAAGGGGGAGGGGAGTGATCACAGCTTCCATATAGAGGAAGGCTGTGATCACTCCCTTCCCCCTCTAACGGAACGGAGACCTCAGTTCTTTCACTCTGGGGGGGGGCATCGCTGGTAGCCAGCGGAGATCGAGTCCGCCGCACCCGCTCCCTGGCCCCCCCGGACACAGTGAGCGCGCCTCCGGCAGCGCGAGCGCGCACACAGTGCTCGATCTGGCAGCCGCCGCAGGTTGGCAAGTGGTTAAATAAACCCCTATGGGTTTACTTCATTGACCTAGTCTGAGGCTCCCATTTTTGTAAAACTCTCCCTGCTTGGAGTTTTAAGAAGTAAGTGCACCTTATAAGTTATATTAAAAGTCACATAGGTGTTAAAATTAAGCAGCTTATATCTTTGGTAAATGCAATTCTGAGGAATTCATTATATCTTTTTAAACTTTACTTTGGTTTATACTAAATGTTAAATGCTTCTTCTTTGCCATTGTAATTGCTCTTGGCAAGTTATTCAGTCGGAGGTTACAATTGACATATATGTTACCTGATCTCATCCTCTTTTCACACTGGTATCTACCTTTGGACATTCTTCAGTTTCTTAGTATAAAGCTCAAAGCATTTCCTGGGCTCTTATCTACTATGGTCTTTAGTTGTGATTACTTCAACAACTCTTTAAAGAGTATAAGCAGAAATTCTATCCGTAGAAGCTTAGGGATTAAACATGATTATGGACTTTAAGAATGTTCATGTTTCCCATATACATTGTTTGCAGCAGTAACATGCAAACAGGAGATAACCATCTACTATGGAACTGCAAGTTCCAGCATGTACCTCTAGCTATAAAGTCCATAAAATGACCAAGGGGATTGTATCCAGAGAACATATATAGGAAATACTGACACTCCTAGCACTACTATTGTGTGTAAGGTATTCCAATTTAGTTTACAGGCTCTTAATTAACGGTCTTTACATTCACCTTAAAGGAGACTGATCCTGTGTAAGATTATAGAAATCAAATCACGTGTCCAATGATGATTAAAATGTCAGACAGATATCATACATGCTTACTTTTGCTTTATATCCTTGGATTTCTTTTTCCTGCCATGGAATGTATTGGAAATGAACATTTGCTTCTACCAAGATGAGGAATGGTGTTCATGTTAAACTGGTGATTGGCCAGGTCTAAATGAAAAAAAAATTCCACTAAGGGGATAATACAGCTCAAGATACTGTAGCAGATGATATGAAAACACTGCAAATCAGGTTAATAGCTTTGTATGTCACTGGCCCTATCACCCTACTTAACCTGTACATTTGCCTAGTTTGGAGGTCTGTCTGTCTTCTAGCTTGATCTTGCACTGAGACTGTCTGGTGATCCTTGGGCCATGTGATTAACTCACAAATTGGAGCCTACTATAGTCTAAAAAAAACTCTTCAGTTTTTGTCTTAAAGCTTTGCGTACAATTTCCATTTAGGTCCCTAAATGTCAGTATTGCATCTTGTATGTATGCTAGGAACACCTGCTGAACTTATCTACTCATGCATTCTTCAGTCACATTCTAAGCATATTTGCTTAGATTCCATCTTGATGTGTAAAACCTAACACAAGTATGTCAATGACATGAGAAAATCAATTTGATGATCATTAACCTAATGTATAGTAGCAACCATTAAAACTTAATTTGACCTGCTGAACCGAAAGTGCTGTGTGACGTCTAATGCCAGATCATGTGACTTCTAAAATTCAAAAAGGGAAGTCAAAACTGTGTTGTATGAATGAAATCGTAGGTGGTTGCCCAAGAGTAAAATGTTAACTGTTAGGCAAACAAATGATGACAAATGATACACTCATCATTTGTTTGCCTAACAGTTAACATTTAAGTTCATATCAGTAATGTGTTACTGAGGGGTCAGAGTAGAAAAATAATCTTAAACTAAGGTGAAAAAAAGGAAAAGGTTTACCAACATGTATGAATGAATGGAACAGTAAAAATTTTATTAATATTCAGTCAATAATTCTAATATTATATCATTATTAATAATATTGCTAACATTCATATCAATAATTATCCCCATGGTAAGTAAATGTATTATATCAATACCCATGAGTATGATACTAAATAGTAATACAATATGGTACATTTCTATGGTTTTATTTAAAGAACATCTGTGCCTACACTATGACCTGTGTGTTTTAGGTGCGGTAAAATCAATACAAAATGTAAATTGTAAAGAGTTCAAGGGTAATTCGCCTAAAATGCATGTAGAACAAAATTAAAATGCAATGCGCCTAAAATATTCCTCACAGGTGTGAACAGGGCCTTAACTAAACCCTTATCGAGCAATACAAGAGCTTTACAATGATACTATCCTGACCTCTGTAGCTGCTTTTAATGTAAAGTTATTAATTCTCATAAATCTTGAAAGATCACAACAAAGATACTAAAGTAGGGTTTAAGTCAAATGCAACAAATGCAAGCTGTGGTTTGTTTAAATTAGAAGGCAGCCACAATCTGTTTTCACAAAGAAAAGCTAGAATTTCAGTTTCTGGGTTGTGGACTTTTAAAATTAAGTTCTCCGCAATGCCTATAAATACAGAGGTGAATGAGGGCTTGTTGTTTTAAAGTGCTTGTTTAGAATATATAAATCAGAGTGCATGATCTGAGCACTGGTTTTACTTACTAATAATGTCAGCCTTGATGCATACATTTTGCTTGTCCTGGGTCCTGGACCTTCATTATTCATAGCAGCTCTAACATTAATAACAAAATGTCTCACAACATGCCATGAATGACCTATCGCTTTAAGACAGCAACCATGTGCAATAGTGGAACCACATTATGCATTATATAAATGTGCCAATTCAAAAGGCTTAACCTTTTTAAAAAACAACAACTCTTTTTTTACTGAATGATTCCCACTCTGCAAGAAACATTAGTATGCAGTTAGTAAAATGTAAGAATTCAGATTTCAGTCGTCCTCTCACTCTGTGCTGATAATGGAGGTTGGAAGTCACAAGAACTTTGCATAGTAAAAGTCACAAGAACTTTGCATTGTGAAAAGAGCACACATCAGCTGTACAAATAGTCGATGCAGGGTGTGTTGGGACCTTCAGCTTGTGGCACCACCTAACACTGTAAGGAAGCTAGCAACTGAAAAACGGTGATCAGCATAACCTTCCTTTTTTTTGAAGCCTGCAAGTCAGAGTCCTGTTCTAGGACTTGACTGTATAGCCATAACCAACTCCATTGTGAAGCCAAAAATGTGACTGACTCAACTGCAGGACACCACAGCATTGTCTGACAATATAGCTCTTTTTACAATAAATAAATATTCTATACTTTAAAATTTGCCACCCATCTGACATTAGCAGTGTAATGCTGTGTTTGAGCGTCTTCTAAACTGAGCTTTATAAAATATTTTGTCAGTGTGATTCTATTAATGACAGTGGATTTACTAATGCCACAGTGCTGAAGGAATTGTAAAGTGAGGTTAATGAATTAAGCTTAAAAAGTATGACATCCATTTATACAATCATGTAAAGTAGTTCTTTGCTTGATTGGTACACTTGCTTCATCGCTTAATTAAGAGATCACTTTATTATCTGTGGTCTTTGAATTCTTGTTGGAAAACAATTACCTGTGCCCTGTGTCTCCAATACATTACAGCCTAGTCTTAAGCTGGCCATAGATGGTGTGAATTTCTTTCCCGCAGCCATGGGTTGCTGGAAAGAAATTTGCATGATTCCCCATTAACACATACAGTTCTGACAGGGGAATCCCTCCTACTGAGTTACTGAGATGACAGTGATTATCGCTAGCTGCTATAGTAGCCACATGCGATAATAAGAAGTAAATCTAGCAGGCTGGCTGTACCCAAGTTGATCGATCAATCAACTTGGTACATTCAGCCTGCCTATTAATGGTTTTGAATCTTGGTCTGTTCCTGCTGAACCGGCCAAAATTCAAACCATATATGGCCGGCCTAAGTCATTAAAACTGCCCTTGCTATTTTGTTTTTTTTTTTTTAGTTGCTGTTCAGCAACTGCTATCAGTTTGTTCCTCTATGAAGAAAAATTCAATACTGGTCCTAACATAGATAGTCACTGGTTTCTCTGAGTCCATCCAACTTTTATCCTGTGTACAGCTCTGATAAAGGAGAAGTGATTTTGCCCCCAGAATGTGATGATTGTTTTTATATGACTTTTTTTATCAACAAAGGTGTTTTTAAAAAAAATAATAACAAACATGTCATACTTACCTGCTCTATACAATGGTTTTGCACAGAGCAGCCCAAATCCTCCTCTTCCTGGGTCCATCTTCAGCACTCCTGGCCCCTCCCTCCTGCCGAGTGCCCCATAGGAAGCAGCTTGCTATGGGGGCACCCGGACAGGATCACTTCCTAGCCATTACTTTGTGTGTCTATTTACACACAAAGCATGGCTCAGCCCTGACTCCGCTTTCTCCTCATTGGCTCACTGGCTGTGATCAACAGTAATGGGAGCCAATAGCTCCTGCTGCTGTCTTAGTCAATGAGGAGGAAGAGACCCAGGGTAGCTGCATTCATTCATCTGACTACACATGCAAGTCTAAAAATCCCCTGGGTCTCTTTGGACAATTTTTACACAGCTGATATGTATGTTTTTTGGATTGATGCTCTTAATTCTTGAAGGAAAACAACTGGCTATGCCCTATGTCACTAGAATGTTGTACATTTTTGGCCACTTCTCCCTCAAAAATGTCTTGTCTCTTGATTCTTAAAGATTGTTTGATAGAAATTGGCTTGTATAAGGACAGTTTTGCATCAGCAAGAATATCGACAGCCTCAGTGAACTGCTGTTCCTTTGCTCTCCGCTATTCAAAAAAAAGCCTTTTTTTCAACTGAAAAAAAAAAACCGGATTGGGGTACTGCTGTATGCAAGCCAAGCTAACTGTAAGAAAAAAATAATTCCACAGCCATGAATGTGCTCCAAGACCAAGTTGTCAGTGAAAATTATACTGTTATGTGACACCATGTGCAGTTTTAAAGTGGTTGTAAAGGCAGAAGTTTTTTTTTTTATCTTAATGCATTAAGATAAAACGCCTTCTGTGTGCAGCAGCCCCCCTCAGCCCTCCTAATACTTACCTGAGGTCCCTCTGAGCTAGCAATGTTGTAGGAATATCTCTGTTGTTCTGGACTCCCCTCCTCATTGGCTGAGACAGCAATGTGGTGCCATTGGCTCCCGCTGTTGTCAATCAAATTCAGTCAGCCAATGAGAAGGTGGCGGGGCTGGGCTGCAGCTCCGTGTCTCAATGGATACAGGGAGATGTGACTAGGCTCGGGTGCCCCCATAGCAAACTGCTTGCTGCGAGGGCACCCAACAGGAGGGAGGGGTCAGGAGCACAGAAGAGGGACCCGAGAAGAGCAGGATCCAGGCTGCTCTGTGCAAAAAAAAAACAATCACTCTAAGGTATTCCCTAAGCCTGTCAATTAGGAATTCATGTTTTCTAATGTTGTCCTTGAAGCCACATGAAAAGAGCCCTCTCCCTGCAGGAACAGATTTTTTCTTCTATTCCTTTGTTTGCCTTGGTACTTGTCCCCCATAGCAGCTCCCAGCTTCCCATGCCATCTTTTTGAGAATAGCCTACCTATTAGCCCTAAAAATGGCCAACATTTACTAGCAGGATTTGCCCCATCTCAGACTTCAATGTGATTCGCTGCTCTGAATATTAAAAAATGTTTGCCATATGATGTTCATCATTAGTTGCAGTAACACACATTTTGTATTTTACCATGCATTACCACAATGTACATGAATGCATGGTACTATGTGCATTGTGTTGTGGTGGTATTTATTTAGAATACTCACATATGTGGCAGCTGTTAATGAACCTGTTGTATAGCACATCTCAATGTACATACCATGTATTGTAGAGTGCTGCCCAAATTGCTGCCGTTGCATTTTTATGTGTTTCCAGGACATTTTAGAATGTAAGAACTGTCTTAGCACAGTACGCCTCAATGTATGAATATGAATTAAGGCATGCACAAAGAGACCCTAAGATTTAGCTCTATGAGAGCCAAAGACAAAGTAATAGGAATATAACCAGGCTTATTCAAAAAGAAAGGAACATATGCAAAATACAAACACTATAGCAATCAATAGTAAACAATCGGAGTTACAGCACTTTGTACTCTCCTTTTTGCCTTATTTTAATGTATAAACCTAATAGACTGGGAGACCTCAATACAGGTATATGCTTAGACACAGGAAGATATACTACTGCGATTTAGAAAGATTCACACTTTCCAAAAAAGCCTGAAATTATCCCATACACATGCCTGACTTATATCCCAGCACTACTTTTTTAAGATTAGAATTTTAAAGTGACTTTTCTGTGAAATGACAGTAATCCAATGCCGCTGCTAAGATATAAAATGGATCCAGAATTTTTTTTTTATTATGAACAGAAGCATATTTGAATTCCCCTATTGTCTTTGGTGTCCCTCAATCCACTTTCCCCTTGACCTGCAGCTGTACCACATGACCTTGTATCCCAGCAAGCTTGCTTCAAGAAATGAGCTTCCGTCCTGTGGTTTGCTAAATCCGTTAATGTATTTCAAACCTCTGCCATATCTTCAATCTCATAACTCTCCTCCACAATGTACTCATTAAGATTACACTGTACTATGTCATGCCAAACCATGGAGAAGAGCCTTGGAGGCAGATGTGGAAAATCTAGGCTTGGCTGAATGAACTTATGAGCAACTGTGACTTAAATCTAGACTAACTTAGACTGAAAATGAAATACAATCACGCAGTAAAGTATTCTGGGTGCTATTTAAGCATTATTGATGTCAGGATAGAGTCTAGAATATGACATTTCTTCTTCCAAGGTCCTCCAGGCTAAGCTTAGAAATGCAAATATATCCACAGATCTAGCCACCAATAACATATTTATAGACACAGACGGTGCACAAGGAGAGTCATCAATCCAGTCAAGTATTTAATGAAGTGTAAGGCTTGGAAAATGGGAGGTTTTGTCTGTAGCAAATGCTCAACTGTTTAGTTTGCAACCTGATTTTTTTTTGTTTTTTTTAAAGAAAATGTATTGAGATTTTCACACAAGGATACAAAACTACTGGTAGAGTTGTGTAGTAACGTACAGTTATGACATATTAGAGTTGAAGAGTAGTAGAAAAATGTTTCCATGAGGTATAAGGCCGATGATGTTAGCCACAAAGTGCTCGACTTGGGACCAGTATCGCGAAAATGTAGGGGCATGACCATAACTTGTTTAGTAACAATGGTTTTTAGATTTTACAAAGTGGCCAACAGGATCTGTCAGGGAACTCTTTGGAGTGTATATATGCTCGGTGTACAATTTTAAATTGCTGTTCATGCCAAAATTCGTTGGACACATAGGCACAAGTGGTGTTGTAGCCTAATATAATGGTTGTAAATACATCTGAGGATTGTAAATCTGTATTCCAGATGTTGGATGAAGGTTGCTTAGCAAGGAGTTTAGGGTGAGATATCAATGGCTTATAAATGTCTGAGATTTTGTGATGGTTTCGTTCCAGGGGAGCGTCCAGAAGTTACGTTTTGAATCGTAGGAACTTTGAGGGACATATGCTGGAGACAAAACTGGTTGCTTGGTGGTTAAATAGGCTGTGGTGTGTGGGTAGTCCAAATGTCCGGCAGATTTGTTCAGCGGTCTTCGGTGTTCCTGATGATACATCAAACAGTTGGGCAAAATTGTGTAGACCCTGTGAGGGCCAGGCAGATTGGATTTGGGGTTGCTGCACTTGGGGAAACAAAGGGTGGCCACATATTGGGAGAAGTCTTGACATATGGGGAGAAACTCCCAGAATTTTGCTAGTCTCCCTACATGCCGTCACCGTGTCTCTTATGAGAAGATTAGACTTAAGATTGGGGGAATAGATTTGATTCCGCCGTGCAGCAATGAGGATAGATTATAAGGGTACGACATCTGAGATTCTATATCATAATTATAATATTTAGAGGATTTTGTCGTCCAGTCTAGCCCCACTCTCAAGAGACAAGAAATGTTATACATTCTACTACAGGCGGTCCCTGGGTTACAAACAATATAGGGACTGTAGGTTTGTTCTTAAGTTGAATTTGTTTGTAAGTCGGAACAGGTACATTTTTTAAGTGTAGCTTCAGCCAAAAAAAATATTTTAAGCTTTTTGGATAGCATAGGGAAGGGGTAACACCCCTGTAATGTTTATTCTGCTGTCTATGTTTCTGTTCAAAATATTTCACCTCACTTCCTGTCCCAATGATAATTGGATTTTGAAAATTTTGGGTTGTTGTTGAAACAAACCTTGGTGATAAAGCCAAGGTATATAATAACTCTTACAGGAGTGAATTTCCCTTCCTAGGGATAGATTTCCTGTCACTTCCTGTTGTCTCCCTCTGTTTGCAAGTAGAAGTTGTATGCAAGTCGGATGTTTGTAACTAGGGCACCGCCTGTATTAGGAAAGCCTACACCCCGCTGTGTTTGGGCAAGAATAATTTTTATAAGGATATTTGGGGTTTGCGACCCTTCCATATAAAACGAGATATAGCCTTATGCAGGTTCTCTATGTCTAGGTGTTTTAACAGTAGTGGGATTGTCTGAAGAAGGTATAGCAGTTTTGGAAAATTAACCATTTTAAAAAGGTGGCATCTCCCAAATAGTGAAAGGGGGAGATTCGCCCAATTCTCCAATTCTGCAATAATTTTGTGTAGCATAGGGAGGAACTTAAGGTGGTATATGGATGAAGGTTTAGGTTTAATCATATGTTTTCTCTGCAGTACTTTGTATCTTGTTGCTGTTTAAAATATGTTTACTACCTTCACATTCTAGATAATTTCACAGCCATCTTCTCTACCTGGCTGTAGATCCTTCCTATCCAACTTGTTGCCGGTAAGCATCTTTCATTCAACCATTAATTGACCTTTCCCTCTGTTTCCATTTTTTTTCCTCTCCCCTCTCGATGCATCCACCAATGACAATCTTCAATTTTCCAATTTATTAATTTTTAGATTCGGTACATATCCCCACATCTGGGGGGGGGGGGGGGTGAGAGGGGTTATTTGCAACCTCTCTTAAAAGGTTCCAGAGCATCCTGTATTATATGGTCAGTATCCCATATTATGAGATGTCAATCTCGGATGATATTAATGAATCTGATATGTATGTCCTTAATACTTACACTATGTATTTCCTCTTTTTCTTCTATGACATTTAGGGGATGTGTTTTTAATTATCTTGACCACCTACCCCTGAGGAAGTTATCTGATTAAACATTGAAATGCGTTGGGTCCTTTTCGGCCCTTGCCAGGCAGATTAGTGGTCTTTTTTATTGTGTTTGTCATTTGCATGTGTGTACGCATTTTGGTTATTGCATGTTTACTTCATTTCAATATTGTCCATGTTCCCATTTTTGAACCATCACTGTGTTTGGACGGTTTGTTCTTAAATATATCAATGAATGTTATTTTTTACGTATGTGATTTTCTTCTTGGTGAGTTGGTCTTCCCATTTAAAGTCCCAGAGGGTTTTTTTCTTGTGCTTCTACATATGATAAAAGCATCCGAGTCTCTACCTATGAGGAGAGGGGGTGTATGCCTTTCCTCCAATCAGCTGTCTTGGCTATATGCCCAGGCTTCACTGCAATAACCGGGAATAGAAAATATCCTCACACAATCTGCACTTTCTAAAGGATATATACAGCTGAAGACAGAAGATATACATGTAAAACATATATAGGGAGATTTTTTTTTCATCTCTGTGTATCATCTGAGGCTGTTCACTGGGTATATGTGAGGGTTTACATTGACTATAAAGCAAAAGAGACGAGTATGTTAATTTAATCTGGTTGAAAAAAGACACAATTCCATCTAGTTCAGTTAACAGAAAAAAACCCACACACAAATTGAAAACCTCCATATACAAAATCTTATACCCACAGTTGATCCAGAGGAAAGAACCCCCCCCCCCCCCCAATAAACCATGATTCAGTTTGCTCCAGCCAGTGAAAATCAGATATCCTGAGGATCAATTTCCCCTGGTACTAATACCTATAAACATAAATATCTAGTTATATTTTTTCCATTTAGGAAACAATCCAGACCTTTTTAACCCCTTTAATAAAGGGCACTTTCACCCTCTTCTTGCCCAAGCCAATTTTCAGCTTTTAGCGCTTTGAATGACAATTGCAACACTGTACTCATATGACATTTTTATCATTTTTTCCCACAAAGAGAGCTTTCTTTTGGTGGTATTTAACCACTTAAGGACCAAAAGACTTTACCCCCTTCATGACCAGGCCATTTTTTGCTATGCGGCACTGAGTCGTTTTAACTGACAATTGCGCGGTCGTGTAACGTTGTACCCAAACAAAATGTATGTAATTTTTTTCCCCACAAATAGATCTTTTTTTTTGTGGGATTTGATCACCTCTGCGGTTTTTATTTTTTGCGCTATAAACAAAAAAAAGGCAACAATTTTGAAAAAAAAAACTATTTTTTTTACTTTTTGCTATAATAAATATCCAAAAAAAATTTAAAAAGACAAATTTATTCATCAGTTTAGGCTGATATATATTCTTCTACATATTTTTGGTTAAAATAAATCCCAATAAGCGTATATTGATTGGTTTGCGCAAAAGTTATGGCGTCTACAAACTATGGGATAGAATTATGGACTTTTATTTATTTATTTATTGGTAATGGCGGCGATCTGTGATTTTTAGTGGAGCTGCAAGATTGCGGAAGACAAATCTGACCCCAAATTACACTTTTTGTGGACCAGTGACATTATTACATTGATCAGTGCTATAAAATGCACTGATCAATGTATAAATGACACTGGCAGGGAAGGGGTTAACACTAGGGGGTGATCAAGGGGGGTTAACTGTGTTCCCTGGGTGTGTTCTAACTGTTAAGGGGATGGGCTGACAGAGATCGCTGTTATACAGAGATAAAATTATTTCTCTCTATCTGCAGTCCATACCTCTTTTAATACAAGAAAGGATTTCACTAGCTTTAGAAACTGTAGCTTGGCATTTCATGCTATTATTAAGTCTATGATCTACCAGAACACCCAGATCCTTCTCCACTATAGATCCCCCAGTTGTACTCCTCCTAGTATGTACGATGCATGCATATTCTTAGCCCCCAAGTGCATAACTTTACATTTATCAATATTAAACCTCATTTGCCACATACTGTAGTTGCCCAATTCAACAGTGCACTGAGGTTGGTTTGTATTGATGCTATTGCGCTGCATAGCTTGGTGTCATCTGCAAATGCTGAAATGATAATTTTGATCCCAGACCCTATATCATTTATACATATATTAAAAAGCAAGGGTTCCAACACTGAACCTTGGGGTACACCACTGATAACCTTAGACCATTCAGAGTAAGAATCATTAATCACTACTCTGAATATGATCTTTTCTGTCCATTTACAAACTGAATTTTCTAAACCTGTAGACTTTAGTTTACACAGTAGCCATGTGTGGGGAACTGTGTCAAATTATTTTACAAAGTTCGAGTATACTATGTCTACAGCCACTCTTTTGCAACCTGTCATTCATTTTGAATGTTTGCGGTCTTGATTTCCTTTTTACATATTGTGTTATATTCTTTGTAACTTTTAAATGATGATAGCTTTGGCCGTGATCCAATTTTTTTTTTTTTTTTTAGCCTTTTAAATTTATTGCCCATAGGAATGTATTTTCCTATTTCTCTTCTGTGATCTTCAATGACAATATTCCATCCCAGTTTAACTCTTGGAGAGCAGCTTTCAGCCTTGGAAAATGGGATCTGTTAACATTAAGTATTTTTATCTTTCCTTTATGTGCTTGTTGCTTATACCTAACATTAAATTAAATCATGTTATGGTCACTGCTACCCAGATGTTCTTTTTTATGAACATTAGTAATAAAGTCTGCATGGTTTGAGATAACCAGGTCCCAGCAGAGCATCATTTCTAGTTGGGGCTTCTATCAAATGTGCCATAAAATTGTCATTAACTGTTCCAGCAGTGCCATTACACCAGTCAATTTCAGGGTAGCCTTTAGAACTACTTTAACACTGAGTGGTCTATAACATACACGAATAATAAACTTTGAAGTGCACGCACCCATATGCAGCTCCACATCATTGGCTGCTCTCTTGGTTATTAGGTGAAGCAGAGACATCTAGGGCTGCCACATCTGAGTTTGCCATCTCCACATCTTTACCTAACTTGGCAAATTTGCTTGGGTGCTCAAACCCAGTGCTGACCTTCCTTTTCTGTGAGCCCATACCGCTACCTCGAACTACAGTAATCCATCTTCCTGCCTGATAATCCTGACTTACCCTTCCACCCTCTACATCAACCCCATTAAAGGATAAGTTCACTTTTCGTAACATGTTACACTCATATTCAGGGTGTAAAATATAACATGTTATGAACGGACCGTCCCCCACATCACCCCGATTTCCTGATCTGACAGCTAGCGGGGATCCTCTCCCTATCCGTTAGCTGTCACAATTTAAAAAAACATGGATCAGATGGGCTCCGCCCACCTGGCCAGGTCACTCATTCACAGTGTCCTGTGAATGGAAAACTATAAGGTCCGGCAGCTTTTGCAGCTGTCGGCTTGTAGTTTTCAATAAACTACCATGCCATTGTGGAGAGCCATGGTAGTTCATTCTCTCTTCCTGTCAGATTGTATCTGCTTTATAAGATGTACAGGCACACAGATACACTGGCAGAACTGCTGGAGACCTGCATGGCACCAGCGATCTGCTCCAAAAAAAATAAAAAAATAAATGTACATTTTTTTTACCTGCAAAAAAATGTGCATTTATTATTTTTTTCTAAAAAGTGAACTTTTCCTAAACCCCTCCTGCTCAGTGAACAGAAGACTTCTTTCAAGGTTGTCAGTTCTGCTGAATGTTGCAATTTGCTCCTCCAGATCTCTAGTGTGAGCTTCTAGAAAGACAACCTGCTCACATCTGTCACAGTGGTGTTCATCCTGGGGTTGTTGCTCCATTATTGTATACATGCGGCACTCTGTGCACTGTGCACTGTGCAAAACATTCAATCTTGCTAGTACAGTATTAATATTACTTTCAGGAAATTTAAGATGCTACTTACAGGTTAGAAGACTCCTGTTTTCGTTTCCTGTTTTTAACTTGCCTCATAGTCAAATGTCCACTTCAAAGTTATGAGCACACTTTGTAAGGTGTATTAATTATCAGATAAGCCACACATGTTTCAAACTTTTTTAAAGTTATGAACCAGTTTTTACCCAGTCGAATGACACCTATTTGGCATACCGGGTTTTGCCTGTAGCTCTCCAGTGTCTCCTTTACTGCCCTCATTTTCTGAGTATAGACTTGGTTAGTGTAATGTAATAGTCAGAGAATGCAAGCAGATCCTCTGCAGCATGTCAGTGTAGACATTATTGGTCATGTTCATATGCATCTCTGTCAATGTTGTCTAGTAGATCATAGTTTGGCCTATATTTCATCTTTTGTGAGAAAATGTCATGAGGGGTTTCTTTCAGTTCTTACCATCACTTTTATTATTTGTCTTCAGTGACAGTCATCAATTGGCATGAAAGTCAGAGATGGTGGGCCTTGTCATTTGGTTTTGGTGCCAGTACATCAAAAAGTGTATAAGTATATGAAAGTGAGATCAGAAGGCTATTTGTTGTTTATTATGCATGCTGAATACATTTAGATTAGAAGATTAAAAGATTAGGAGCTGGTTCATAACAGTCAGTGTGTGGCATCCCAGCAGAATGGCTTTGCATTTGGATGCCATTCACCCTGCAAGTAGACAGTGAACTCTTGTGTCATTAAATGTGAAATGGAGGTTCACTGTAGGTTGCTGTCTATAGAAGAGAAAGGTTTAACTCTGTGAAAATTGAATGTGGGAAATACTCCCAAAGAGTAGAGACCATGTGCAGTATTTTTTTAAACAGAAAAGTTTTATTTGAAATAGTCATCAATGACAATATAGGAGGAAGAAATACCTTACATAGTCGTATAGTTATGATCAATACATTCTCAAGTCAATCTTCGTAAGCGGTATATTACAATAGTGTCATTACTAGTTCAATGAATAATAATTCCTATCATCCAGCCTTCCATTCCCAGGGAGTACCCCAATTCTTTGAAAATCCAGAATATCTCAGCGTAGTGGGGGGGGGGGGGTAAGGAGCAGGGGGAGGGGGGAGGAGGAGGAGACAAAGGGGTGGGAGAGGGGAGGAAGGGAGGGGGTGCTATCCAGTCAAATGGGAGATACTGATGCATCCCTAAGCAAAAGAAAATTGGGAATCCAGACCCAGATTATCCCGTTAGAGAGTTTCCACTTTCAATATAGAAAAAGGAGGGGGGGGGGGGAGAGGGGGTCAGCCCCGGAAATGTTCTCCCTGCCTCAATCCAGCTCGCCCAAATTTTTTTCAATTTTTTGTGGGCATCTCCTGTTCTCATAAGTGAGTTTGTATAATGGTAGCACTTTGTCTATTGTCTTCAACCACGCTGTCTTAGTAGGGGGGTCCGCATCTTTCCAATGCACCAGGATTTCCCGCTGGGGATAAAACAGTATAAACGTGAGGCACAGTTTAGTATATCTGTCACTCTCTATGTCGCCCATGTAGCTAAGTAGCATTAGGCGTGGGTCAAGAAGGATACGCAGCCGGGTTACGTCCCGGAGCACCTCAGCAATCCCTTCCCAATATCCAGTTATCTTTGGGGCAGGTCCACACCATATGCCAGAATGAGCCAGGTTCCGTCGCACATCTGGTACATCGTGGGTCCCGCTGGGGGTATATAGTTGCTAATCTTTGCGGCGTGTAGTACACTCTATGGAGAAATTTTAATTTCTTGAACCTGTCCCTGGCGGATATCAAGGCGGGTATAAACGTGGAAACACAGTCATCCTACTCTTCTTCTCTTAGGTCTGGAATGTCTGCCCTCCATTTACCCATAGTACCATGTGCAGTATTACTCCGCTGTCAAGAACAGTTTGGCATAGGTCGACCACATTTCCAAACTGCCATTCAGGGACACCCCCCCCCCCCCCCCC